>LWMK02000041.1:714640-732797 GCA_001693075.2 Taenia saginata | reverse complement strand
CCCCCCCCCCCCCCGATTTGACTCTGGAAGGTAGTGAGACTTCAAGCACCGATCCTCCAAGAAAGAAGCACCTTATTTTTGAAAGCACCCTCTATGGTGGTCAGTATCATAATTAAAGCTTTCTATCCACGTCACTGAGAGTTAAAGTTAACGTAAAATATTCCTTTACTCTACAAGAGAACCCACCTAACTTTCCCAACCAGCCAATAGTCATGGAAAAAAATCACACAACGTACAAGATTTTCATAGGTATAGAGGAAATAAACAAGCTAGAGGGGCCTACATAATCTTAACGGAAAAGCGAGCAAATTGCGCAGAAGAGAGCACAAACCGAGGTGGCATAAAGTAATTTCGTTCCAAAGCTCATCTTTTCCGTATTTGCAACCGGTATTTCAGTTGGAGGTGGCGATTCACTATCCTTTTTCAACTAAATGTAAAAAACCAGGTGAATTTTTGCAAAAAAGTGAGCATACCCGTTTCTGAAGTGTTGCAAAAAGCATGTACAGTTGCGACAAGATTCCCAACTAGGAAAACGTATCAAGCGGGTGCATCAGGTGCATTAATAAGAGATTACAATGCAGTTAGAGAAAAAAGCTAACCTGAGAGGAATGTACGTCTCGGGCTTTTTCCTTACTTTGGTGAAAATCATCCTAGCAAGTGGGAAAAGAACAAATAATGACTAGAAGTACAGAACACCAGCCTCCGAAAAACGCATGCCTCGTGTTAGTTTTAAGGTTAATTGGCAATATCGGATGAAAGCAATTGAGAATTTGACATACGTGTTTCTGAAGTGTTGCGCAGAGTAAATTTATCTTCGAGGCAATCTCCATCTACAAAACCCAAAAAAAGAATATTATGGAAATGCACCAGCAGGATGTGGCTTGAAACGCTATTAAAACAAAATATTCACCTGGGAGGCATACACATCGCCTATTTTCTCTACACTGTCGTATAATTCGTTCTGAAAAGTATGAGTGTATAGAATGGCTAGAAAAGTACCGCAATCAAATTCAAAAAAAACAAAGAGTGTTTTCTTGACTTTTAACTCAAAAATACAGGAGACCTACAATTTTTGGAGTGCGGAATCGAAGCCACGTGACGAATGCAGAAAAGAACCCTACGATTACTGAACCAATGAGTGCCCATTGACGCATTCGCATGTCATAGTTTCGTTCTTCCACGTGCAAATACCGCAAAAGACTCGTAAACTTTTCGTATGCAGCACGTTCAACTAGGTCAGCCTCATGATGCTGCGATACCAGCTGGGCCTCTTCCCGAGCTAGCTGCACTTAAAAGATTTCTCGTCTTATAAAATAGGCCACTCTGGCAAGCATTAAAAAAGGAAAAGACACAACACCAACTTCGTGCTCCTTGGTGATCAAAGAAATGAAGGAATCATCAGCACGTGAAACGACATCCAACTGCTTATTTACGTCATTACGCCTCTTTTGCACATCAAACAAAGCTTGCTGGAGCGTCCGCCTCTGCAGTTGTGAAGCCACGAAATCTTGTTCGGCCTAAAATACGCGAGTGCTTGAAATTGCGAACCTGTAAAAGGTCCACACCGGCTTTCCTGACAGCGTTCCTGCCCGAGACTTTATCATACAACAAAGAGAACTCGTCTACAGATCTATCTACCTTGGAGTGAATGCAGCTACCCAGTTTTTCGTAGGATGATTTTATGATATCGAAATGGCGACTACCGTCTAAAACTGACTTGATCGATACCGCTCCAGTAGGATTCAATGTTTTCGCACTTGCATTGTTAGAATGCTTTGTGATGGATGAGATGGCTTTGAGAATAAAGCCACGCCAGTCTTTTGACATCAAAGGCAAGACGCGCACCAAAAGGAGCGCCACGGCCAACAATCGTTATAAAGACAGTGGAAGTAGAATATATTTTATGCTACATTCCGTGCCTAAGATTTGCAAAAAATAGCTGATTTTTGCTAGCACCTAAGCACCCTAGTTTCTAAATCAATGAACTTTACAAATCCAAGTTTCTTATTGCATTTTGTTTTGCAAATTACCAAAACTGTTGCATGCAAAAAAAAAGCTCTGTTTGCAATAATTACCTTTCGGGTAATAAAATTAAAAAAACTTTGCTTTTTGGCATAGTGTAAGGGCTATTAAACTCGAATCCTAAATAAACATAAAGCACAAACTTTTGAAATTTAACACGATACATTTTTCTACTGTAGGAGACGTTAGCAAATATTATTAGTAATTCAAGCTCTTCGAGGCATTTTACGCGAAACTGTACTACTCTGTGACTTTCCCGCAAACACAAGAAGAGTAGCGTCCCGAGACCTCCTTTAAGTTAACAGAAGGCATAGTACTTGGAGTGAATATATGTTCTGGGAACAGAGGGTGTGGGGCTATTGGCACGGCCCGGGCGCCGGTCAACCGGCTAGTACAATATGGCCACCCAAGTCACCGAAACTGGCAGTTCGAACAAACAAAGTATTATACAGCCCCTCTCTTCTTTCGAGCGTCGTCCCCGACGCTCTCCTCGGTCAGCCTCTCATGTCAGTCATCACAACATAATCAGTGCTGTGAGAAGCACTCACAAGCTAACAGCCCTAGTCATCGAGATTCGAATGCATGTGTTCTTGTAATGCCACCAATTCTGCGTAGCACACAGCGCAGCAAAGGCGTATTTCTTAGTCCTTTTCTCATACGATAATGTAATACTTTGTTTGTTCAAACTGCCGGTTTTGGTCACTTGGGTGGCCATATTGTTCTAGCCGGTTGGTCGGCCTCCGGGTCGTGCCAACAGCCCCCAAGCCATCTGTTTCCAGAATATATGTATTCTGCCCTAGTACTGCGCCTTCTTTTACCTTAAAGGGAGCCTCGGGACGCTACAATAATGTGGTCTAATGAAATAATGGAGGTACGAATCCAGGTTTTAAATGGATAGATATACACACAGCACAACTTGTGATTCCAGGACTTATTTGATGCCATGTGAGAAACGCGAGGGTATCGAAGAACGCTGAGCAAATGGGCGGTCGGGCCGCATAGGAACAAAATGCACGTGATCCATGTGTGAAAATCATAAAACGATGCTATCGAATGGTGTCCTGCACATTCTACATCTCTAGATGCGCATTTTGACGAAGATAGTCGAGTTACCCAAGAACAGGAGAGAGAGCTTACAAAGGTTGCTTGACCACAGCGTCGCTGATACCTCTTGGCAGTTCTACTGGACATGGAGTTCAAGGCTAGTATCATTCAGTTGTTAATAGCAAAGATGGGCGTCGATCTCAGCCCTTCTGTTATGGAATGTCAGAGAATCTCCCATCCGTAGCACATGCACTTCTTTCACACCGTCAAAGTTTGCCAGAAGCGGTATGGAGCAGGACAAAATCCATTAAAGTTTGGTCTGCTTTCCGCTGTCACTTGTGCAGCGTCCCCAGAATTCCCTTAAGGTAAAAGAAAGCATAGTACTACACAGAGTATATATTCCGGAGGCCGGCCGGCCGGCCAACCTGCTAGTACGATAATGGCCATCCAAATGGCCGAAACTGGCAGTTCGAACAAACAAAGTATTACGGAATACATGATACCCGGGCAGAATACGCATAATTGGCGTACTAAAAGGGATAAGGATATCGTTGTGGCCTACAGGCCAGTTCGCCTAAACACATGCCTTTACCCGAAGCCCGCATTTCGTGTACTGCCGCTTTTCCATATGAAGCAGGTGTGTTCTTTATCACAAGCAGTGTGTGAGAGCGATCCTTCTATTGCTCTTAGGTCGGCTTAGCTCTTGTTTATACGAGAGTAATTACTTCAATACATATTAACATTAAACACAAGTAAATCGTAGCATTTTTGGCACCTTGTTACTCTGAGTGTGCCAGGGCACATATTTTCCTTCGTAAATTCATATCCCATAAATCTGTGCATAGTTGTGATGGTGCCAACTGAAATTTAAAAGACGCGTGACTTTTTGGTTTTAACTTAATTTTTACCTATTGAGGTGAGAAGGTCCTTGAAGCATTCCCCCAATTTTTTGGTTTTGTGTGCGATTATGCTGCTACGTTCGGTGCAGCGTGTTTCAGGCCTCTTTGCTGCTCAATTCACACGGGCTAGCTATGCCCAGAAGTACACATCGCTGAGGTATTCTACCGATTCCTCAAATGTGTATGCTCATTTTTGAAATCATTTCGGTGATAGAGTGCAGTTGACATTTGAGTGGCTTTGTAATGGAGTTCGGAAAACGGTTCCTGCAAACGTTGGTGATACTCTTCTTGACGTCGTTTTAGAAAATGAACTTGACATCGATGGATTTGGTATGTTTTTGTCTCGCGAACTATGTTGCTAAGGTGCCTGTGGGGGTGAACTTGCTTGTTCAACCTGCCATCTAATTTTGAGCGATGATGTCTATAACAACCTTCCGAACCCACCCTCTGAAGAAGAATTAGATTTGCTGGATATAGCTCCAATTGTAACAGATACGTAAGTTTAATTCAAATCTCTTACACTAATCATTTGTGTAGGTCTTGACTTAACCTTGTTTTTTTTGATGTTATCGCCTTTAATTGTTTTGGAGTGGGTCATGTAGCGTAGTACATCCTCTTAATGTAATATACTTGGTGTTCAAGCATTTTCTGAATGGAACTTCATTAAATCTCCTTCTTGAAAACAATCTCATGAGTTCTCTACTCGATTTGTGCCTTTAAAAAGAAACATTCAAGAGGTTTTTTGTAACTAGTGGCTCTACCCGCTTAGTTAGGGGTTGTGTGATGTCTTTTGCTTTATTTTTAACGAATATTTAATTTTTGATAGCTCTCGACTTGGTTGCCAGGTTGTGGTTTCTGATGAAATGGATGGTGCTGTGATCAAAGTGCCCGAATTCGTCGTCGATACTCGTGCCTAAACAACGTGGGTCGTTTTGCACTTCCATTCAATTAGTACTACTTCGTTTGACTTGAATTCTGCTAACTTTATTTCTGAATCTCTATGCCTTAAAGTCTCCACACTTTTTTGAAATTATAGGTAGATGTATGGGTCAATTAGTCAGCTTCTATGCAACTGTGTAATATCTCGTGAAACCTGTGTCTTTTATCCGCGTAAGGATAAGAGAGGGGGTAGAAGTCACTTATTTGACTGTGGGGATATCATTCCTGGAGCCGCGTAGACATTTTTTTGTCTTTTCAAATAACAAAAACAGCGGCCACTGAGGGTAGTTGAGTATGAAAAGTTTCAGCAGACGAATTAGTAAGCACGCTGTTTTATGTTCATTATGGTCATAAATGTGGCTGACCCTTTGGTTTGCAATCGGTCACAACCTGGGCGAACATTTTACAGGGAGAATTTATCCTTTTGAAGCTTCCCTTTCACAAATTTACTCAAGTAAAGGTAGACAGTGCACACTAATGTACTGCACTTGGAGTCTAGATGCCAGAACTCAATGTCATGCTATGTGTTACCTTTTAACTTGTAAAAATCTATTTACAAACGGACTTGACGTGGCCTTCTGCGTCTAAATGATCTGGTATTTAGAGAAGCACGAAACGAATCTTCTAGTCGGTACTTCCTCTTCCTCTATCGGAGTAATCTTAGTGTCACTCTTGCCGCCCATTGTTTTTTTTTTAAATTAATGAGTTAAACTGATTTTCCCCCAGTCTTTTCATGTATTTAAGTCTCAAATTTCGTGGAGATGTTTTTAAACTTTGATTTGTAAATTCTTGGTTTTAAAATGAATTAACCAAGTTATTAATCAACTTGCTTAATGTCTCCACGTGGCTTTTCGCAAAGATAACGGTGTTTCGCCTTATGTAAAGTACTTCGGCTGCTTCCCGTTCATCATTGTCTCTAGTTCGGCGTAGCTTCAATTCCAGAAACCGTGACGGGTCCCAGAGGTGAACTTCGTTCTTGGCAGTAGTTTGAAGCTTTCAGGATTTATGGTGCACGTTAACAGTACGCTTCGATGTAACAAGTTATCCATCTCACGGTATTCTGTATTTTATAGAGCTACATCTGACCCTTCTTTTGGTGGTCTCTTACCTTTTAAATCCTTTTTCCCAATTCCACTTAGCATTTCTCTCAAATAATTTTCCTACCTTGTGGCATTTAAACAATGTGTATTCTTGGCTTTCAGTATGCCCTCCCTTTTCGAAGTCGAAAACGAGTTTTTATGTACAACTTTGGTATTGATGCATTCAAGTTACATTTCTGTTGACAATAAATCCTTTTTAAGAATCATTAAATGCCTCGAACAGGTTTAATTGTCTTTTGAGCTTTTTTTTGCTAAATGCTCAAATGTGGTTTAGTGTCGATGGGAGACGTGCTTGAAGCCGTGCAAACTGACGCTACTTTTGTACACAGCTTCCAGTCTCTGCATGCCATGCATTTACCCAGGTAGATGTAAGTCCACCAGTGTCACTTATATGTGACATGGGTACTTGATGGACCTGTGCTGACCATTTACATCACAGTGTTGGAGTCAAGTGGTTTGACTGAGTGAGACAACAACATAGATGTGGTCTGTTACTGACACGAAGTGAATAATTGCTTTTTTAGTTTAATAACTTTGAATAGAGCTGTGGTATATTTTCACTGCAGTGGTCGATTTGCCTCTGAGCCAGGTCTTGATAGTGAAATTAATAAAGCCTATTTTCCTGGGAACTTTACTGCTGTGGATTTACTCACCTTATACGCATTATTGAGCGATTTTATGAGCGCGAATTCGTTCTTCTGGCACACACACCTTTCCAAGGCTGCTTCTCTTTGTATTAGTTCGCGTACAAATTCTGCATTCATCTCAAACTTTAGGTAAGAATTTAGTGCTTGGGATTGACCAATCCAATTCCACCTCTCTCCTAGTGAATTTCAAGGCGTTTTAGACCCTAATGGAGTCGTTTTTCTCCTTCCGACCTCAAGCGCTGTCTCGTCGTCTAGCGAGGTCGTGGCTGCTCTTATTTACTCTTTTCTTGCCCCATTGAAGCGTGAATGTTTGTTGTCGCTCAAAAGCAAGTTCTGTCGCCTTTTTAGCCCCTCGTAGAACAATTCCTCTCCGGTGGCATTCGACTCTGATCCGCCCTCCTCTTTTGCCAACTGTACAGTAGACAGTCAAATATAGTTCTTCCTTTTGTATACCGTTTTCTGTTTTGTATCTTAACGGTAAAGTGGGATCATTGCAATCCTCGTCATGCAATGGAGGGGTAACCTTATCCATGTAATGTCTGCTTTTTTATGGGTCATCCTCATAAGAATTGATAGCAGTTTGGTATTTAGACTTGTTTGTATTTCCAGTTATTTGCTCCTCTTCAGAAAGGGAAGATGACAATTGAGGCGGCATTAAAGCCTTCCAAAAAACACAAAAAATTGTCGGAGTTTGGTAACGGAGGCCAAGCTACTGAGGAGGGTAGTCAACCCTCAGGACGAAAGCGGAAAACAAGACCTACAGAATCGAATGAATCACGTAAGTTTATTTTTTAAGTATTTAAGCATCTTGGTGTGGTTCGTTATAGTAGAAAATTGTTTTCCTCCAATCTATCATCCCCTCTCCACAAGGTACACATTTGGTGCGATTTCAGCTTTCTCAAAAAGACTTCACCTTTGGGAGGGGAGGGAGGGAGGGAGCAAACCTAGCTCCGACAATTTCCCCAATCACCTCAGCTTTACCACTTGCCTACCTTGCATGTGGCCATGTAGTTTTAAGACTACTACCAAGAAGTGTTAAGCTGGTAAGGTGAATGAGATGTCACTCCACTCCCCTCCTTTCCCATGCGTTTTGCAGTAGCTTTCTTCCAACAGATTGATCAACTCTATTTCTTTCTAAAGAAGTTTTTGTTTGCGCACCTTTGAATGTTACCGAATCGAGTGGGTCGATGAAGTTGTGGTTATATGGACTTCAGTGTGTCTGCAGCACACCTCACACATTCGCAAACAAGCACACAAATGCGGGCACAAATCTAATGCAGTCTTATGGGAATGAAGTGGTGTAGTGTGCATTGTGGTGTGAGAGCTCAGAGACCTCACGTCAGTGCAAATTCCCCACTCAGCCAACAAACCAACCTATCGTATTGCCTATCATTTGTTAATGCATAATATGCGAGTGGGATGCATTCGCTTGATAGCCTCCACCGCGAACTCCTCCTTCCACTTGGTGCTAACGTGCTGCGGTACATCATTCTGCCTTATTATTAAGGATGGCGGAAGGGGAGCCTTCCCCTCCCCCCTTTCGACGTGTAACGGCTACCTTGGACCGAGTCATCACCTGAATCGAGTGTACTAAGCCATTTCTGGATGGTACTTTTTGCAGCTTTGGGACCTGGTAGCAGACAGTCTCGAATCACACTTATCAGGATGGGTAACCATTTGATTTGATGTGGGTTGCTTCAAAGTCGGCGGAAAGTAGTATGTGGAGCACGGCAAGAAGTCGAGTGTCCTCTCGGTGCAATGACTCAATTATGCATCCCACAGCGATGTACACAAACAAGTTACACTGGAATAGGTAACTGCAGCAAGGTATATTAAAGATGGCACGTACTTTTCGGCTAACTTATGCCTGGCTTGGCTTGAAGCTCCAGTCTAAAATTCTTCCTTTTAATTTAGCTCCACACTTTGTGCTTTGTATCCTTTTTTTTCCAGGAGCAACTGAGGTCAGTACCGAGGCTGAAGCTTCCAGACCTACGAAGAGGCGGAAAAAGTCGCTAGAAGGTGCAATCGACTCGACTGAGGAGAGAAAAGCGGTTTCACATTGGCAGCAGAAATCGGAGCGTGATCTTGAAAAGTCAAGTACGTTTTTATTGTTTGTTCCTTTTTCCAGCCTCTGTAAATTAGAGCGGACCTTAAGTTGCCTTGTTCCATTTCAAAAGCGAATTTGTGAAATTAATAGCTATCACCGTGAAAACTTGATCTAAAAGTCGTTTTTTTTCCCTCCTTTTAGCTGCAGTAGTGTTAATTTGAACACATTGTGTGCTCTTGCTATTACCGTTTTCCATCTTGCATTATTGTGCGAGTTTTTTTTCTTTTTCCGGCACGACCGCAAACTTGATGACTACCTTGTAACAAAATTTATCATTATTTTGTCCCTAGAAAAGAACGTCACGGAAACGAAAAAGCCCGAATCGGTGAAAAAGTCGGTGAAATTCGCCGAGGAACTGGTCACTTCGGGAAGTTTGCCTAAAAACAAGTCGAAAACTTCAATCTTAAAGGTTTCATCCCCTTCTGCAAAAGCTTCGAATGAGAATTCTGGTGAGATGTGGTTTCCTCTTGGAGTTTGTCACGGTTGAGCTAGATGTGAGAGCTTGAGTTGAGAAGCAGGAGACACTGGTAGTAAACGTCATAACCAAGATCCACACAACCTCTCAACAGCCTTTATTTGCATCAGGGGTCGAAAAGACGAATGAGGCAGATGGAAATGGTGCCGAGACGAAGGTGCGAAAACCAAAAAAGTCCAAAAACGCTCTCAAACGCATCAAGTGGGTGAAACGACATCACAAGAAAACCTTTTCCCGGCGCCAAAGACGCGCCAATCGCGAGTTGGCTCGCTCGCGTCCCCAACGCAATGCTGAACAGCATTTGGCGGAGGCGGTGGAGTATTTGAACACTTGGTACTCAAGTCCAGAGACGTGGAAGTACAAGAAGGTCGCGCAATTGACTCTCATCAAGCATGCCTTTAATCCTGTTCTTGTAAGTTTTTCTTCCCATTTGCTACACCGGACATGGTTCCACTTCTGCCAGCTCTTGTCCTACGAGTTCGAATCAGCCTATTGGTGTAACAATCTACACCTATTTTACACTCTGCTACTTTTCTCTGGCTTCAAAGCAACCCTCTCACCTCATTAAATCCCCGTTCATCCTGATGGATGCGATTCACTAGTGCCCAATGTACGAATCACAACTCGGTTTCAAAGCTTCGAAAATTTCCATCCAGAAATAGCTTAGGACATTTGATTTTGGTGATAGTCCAATGAAAAGTAGCTGTATTACGTCGAGGAAGGAAGACCTCCTCGTCTCATCCTTGATAAGAAGGACGAACAATGTGTCGCGATCGGCACATTAATTGGAGTTCAAGACGTCAGGAGCACGTTCTAACAGTGGTCATTGTGAGTGGCGAACTATTTTCCATCACTTGCATTAAGCGAAAGGGAAAAGTTGAGGTAGAGGCTGTTAAGCAAATGGATCCCAATCTCATTAACATGCAGTAGTAGCAACTGGTTAATTCATTGTCCATTTATTGCTCTTCATTTCTTCACTTATACTCATAGGAACGCATTGTGAATTTTATGCTTTTCCTTGGGTGATTTGCTTGCAATGAGAAGTAATTTTGCGCCTTTTTTATTGCAACACTCGTTAGGCAAATGGAAGCATCGTTATTTATTCACCAACGATCCACTCATTGACTGCATCACCCACCTCATAGCTATGAAAACAAACACCGTTTCATGTTTACTTTGCTTGGTACACTGTCAAAGACCTTCTTTGCACTTTTAACCGACAATAACAACCTTCCACTTCTAAGAATCAACTTTGTACTTCAGTAAACAATTTTTTTTATTTTTCATCGCCCCCTCCCCCCCAGATCGACGAGGAGACATTTGAACTTCTCTTGCACTACCTGGCAGGGGTGCAAGGAGCAGTGGTGAATCGTCTCCGGTCCATGTGTCAACAGTTAATCGATAATGGGGGTAAACCACTTGAATCGCCCACTTTTCCCCTTTCCATACCATGCGATTGCCAAGGTAACTGCTTCCATTGGATTTATGAAATTGGATCTACTGAATTAGTCTTCAATAGGCAGTCTTTTTTCAACTTTAGACTCCCATGTTGTGATTGAACGGGCTACGAAAATGCTGGAATTTGTGCTGCCGCCTGCGGCAGGGATATGAGTGACTTGATTTACCGCCTCCCAGTCTCTGCAATTTTGCGTAGTCAAGTAAATATGACCTATTTCCACCTTGTTTTACATCATTAACTGGGCAATTTTTGGCTTTCCTTTAACCAAGCTTTGCTAGAACGAGGGCAGTGCCCCTCCCAATTAGGGTGCCGGTATCGGCGTGGGAGATGCGCCTCTCTGTAGCTTTCTTTTGTGCTGTATGCGCCACTAGTGAAACTCCTTCTACAATCTTTACAGTTTGACTGTTTAGACGACAATATCGTACTTTGCTTAGGCCTTGAGGCAATTTCCTACAAGGACAGCAAGAATAGGGCTCTGATCGTACACTTTCGATCCACACCTTCCGCTATCCTCCCCTTTTATTCTGCTTCAACGCGCTTGTGTTCCCTTGGGTTTTTTTTTAAAATTTCCGCCTTATTGCATGTAACAGAGAGGTAACGTTCTGTTCTACACATTTTGAGGCTGTTAATTTATTGTATTGAAACCAAACTTAATAAATTGCTCCCTGTTGAATGAAAAAAGTTTCATATTTTAATATTTTGATGGAATGGCTCTCAAAGGAAGGGGGTGAGTAGCTCTTTTATTTTGGAGAGCAGATGATATCATTTCAGGGATCCCATCCCCGGCACCTTTTGATCAGCATTGTGCATCACACGATTTACAACACACTTCAGGGGTATCACGTGTGGGCATATTAATTTGTGGTCCAGGTGTGTCATTGACAAATCTGCCCTCTCTCTGCCTAATCCACTACCCAATTGGCTTCATTCAGCTGTCTTCCTCTTGGGCGATGTCAAGTCTGTTATCGCTAGGACAAACTGCTACCGTCTGACTGGGAGCTGCACCCTTTTTGAAAGTTGGTGGTCGTCATTGGTGCTACGAACCGATGTTAAACCCCCACCTATATTTTGTCATTCCCAAAGTGTCTACCCGTCTTCTTTCACATACTAATCTCCGAACCTTCCAGAAAGCTTCGAAGTCCGCGATTTCGTCTACTTCCTTCTGATTGATTAACGAAATGTGGAAGAGCCGTTTAGAATTGATAAGAACGCCCAAAGATGGTGACTACTCGTGCACTCCAGCATTTCAGTACAGAACGTGCACACCAAACACCAAGTGTACCTAAGTTATTGGTAGTAAAGGTCTCTACTTTGAAGTCTCTTAGTTCCTCAGTGGATTTTTACAATCAAGACCTATATTACATTTGCACTTGGAAGGGTGAGTCTGAGGTAACTGATAATAGGAATGTTATTGAAGCTATATTTGACATTTGGCGATCACCACCTGGTTTGGGCTTTGTATCAAGACCAAGAACCTGGGGAAACAAGTCGAAATCAGCTCTGAACGAATGACTAGCTAACCTCTAGTGGAGTCCGAACGTCAGGCAGCTCTCCCTCACAGGTGGGCGGAACTGTGATGAGAGGAGGAGGGAAAGAGGAGACCGAAATCGGAGTCAAGTGTTCCAAATCTCCTCCATCCTGTGGAGTACGTTTAGCCTGTGGGACGTTATATTCGTGAACCCTTTTTACTGGAAATCAGATGCTATCTTGGTCGGTGTTTCCGACTTCATTGGTTTATTCCACCACGGAATTTATATCTTGATATGAGACAACTTTTAACTTAAATTTACAACTTTGTAAAAGCAAGATTGAAGTGGTGGATGAGATGGCGGATGGTGGATGAGAGCGCAATCAATTCACATTTATTACCCAGCGGATGTCGTAAAAGTGGATGTGACGCAAATTGTTAAACGAGTTACCGCCTGCTGGCTGTGATGTCAGTCTCTCAACTCTTCCACGTGCTTATGCAAATTTATGGGTTGTTCAAGTTGATCCAACAATCAACGACAGGAGCACCTTACAAACTGACCTAACGCCTCTTCTCCTTCATCCTCCCCTCTCCTTCTCCACGTATCACATTCATCTGCTTCAGTGTTTGGCCGGATTTGTTAGTACTGCTGGACCACATTGGTACTTCATGCTCTGCTCATTGGAAGTCAAATGCTGCCTTCGAATCCAGGGTGGCCCAGCTTCTCCATGGTATCGTGTTGTGTTGTGCTGTGAGTCGGGTTGGGCTCATCCCTTTCACTAGCGGCATCCTTCTCCCCCCACAGGAACTGCTTTTGTAGTAGGCTGGGGATTATCATGCCTCCGTAAAACAATTTTTGAATCCACATCCTCAAATTCAATGTGGTAATGTTGAGCATTTGGGGTGTGACTCGCCGCACGCTATGCTAGAATTGCACTAGAGATACAAGTAGACAAGCACATATTCCACTTTTATGTCGTCGCCGTTCGTAAATAAAGAAAAAAAAGAACGAAAACTTTACACCCTGCTCAGTGAACGCCCTACAATAACAACTACGCTTCACCATCTTAACTGACGCTACTTGAATTGGAGTCGCCAATTACGCACTTACCGCGTGCCACCGATGTCGTGTCTGACTGGAAAGGCCGTCGCATAATCAGATCCACATAACTTTAAGTGCCTTCTGTAACACCTTAGGTGATGGCAGACGCCAATTTGACTTTACCCACCAAACAATGTTCTTTAGCTTCCTTTAAATTTACCACTTTGACAAGCGTAATACGAGCTCACAGCACAATTACTTTTCGCATTACCTGAAGTGGCGTCGTGCTGATGGAATAGTTTACACAAATGACATTGCGTTGAATTGTCATCAGCTGGTGATCACACTGGGCCGACATGGTTGGCATGAAATTTCAAGGTAACAAGGTGATACAAGGCCCCCACCCCACCTCCCCTCCACCTCCTAATCACGCACACTGTGAGTGTCAGTTCACAAGGGAGGGTGGGGAAAGGCGGAGGAGTGACGTTGAATTGTAACAACATCACCCATTGGGCCAAATCACTACAAACACTGAGCCCATTTTCCAACTTTACTTTACATGCGTTAATCGTGAGCTGTGCATTGTTTGATTCTATGCTATTTCATGGGTGGTTTTTGAAGGTGCTACAGAATACTTAATTTGTGCGTTTACCAAGAACTGTATATCAAAGGAGCAAATAAGCCATATAGCCTTTCTTTTTAGGCTACCTTCCTTTGTCTAGGGCATCGTTATCAGCACTCCGCGTCCACTTTTTCCAAAAGTGGGAAGGTGTTTCACATCATGCCAACACGAATCCCAAATAGTACGTTTCCGGCATTGTTGTTGCCCCCCAACAACGCTCTGCATTGGCATCGATGGTCCCTCTGATGGGAGCCTTAATCGATCCATCCAATTCCTTCCACCACATTTTGCCATAATATCCTGTCAACAAAGTCGCTTTTACCAACCCTCCTATTGGTGTGGTGTGGGTGCAGATCCTCCCCATCTCTATACACGCGGCGATCAGTTGGCTGAGGCGTGGGTAACTCTGTGACCATAAAGCATTGCTGATGCCTAAATACAGTAACTTAACAACTCCTGTTTCACCGTTTTTTGCACTTTCAAAGAAGCAGAAAATGACTTAGCAAGTTCCTCCTCACGCCTAAATTAAGAGTAAGCTTGAAAGATTGGATAAGCTTTGCCTTATACATAATGTTGTGTCAGGGCTGCATACAGTGAGGCGTGATAAATGTGTCCTATTATTAACAACTGGCGCAGATTTCATGGACCGGCCCGTTAATCATGGCAGTAGCAGCAGGGTGTGGCGCCTGCATGGTGCCGGGTGTTGTAGCGACCGGAGTTTCTCGTCGACGAAGGTACAAAACTCCAACCCGTAGCCATCTACTCGTAAGACATATGACTGGTGTAAACTGTTTGGTGACGCCAGTGAAGGTTTCAGCAGTGGTGGACCTCACCATTCCCAGCCCGCAGTCTCAGCAGTCGTTCTAATGAACAATTTATCGAGTGGATCGCCTTATCGGAGATGGCTGATTGGCACATAGTGTGTCACCATACTGCTCCGGTACGAAGGGTGTTAAACTGTGATTTTAGGCGTTAAAATAGTTGCATCCCAAACACAAATGACTTCCACATCTGATGTTGAAGATGTAGAGATTCACTTCTAAGGTGAGTATCTTCAGGTGGAGATGAGAAAGGTTTTTAAGTCAAATGGAACCAAGTAGAAGAGGAGGAGGAGGAGGAGGGAATATTTGAGCACATATTACTTGGCTCCATCTTACAAAACTATAAAATAAAGACTACTGAGTACCCACACACCTGCCTCCAGCACGCGCTCAGACAGTCAAATTGAATTGGGTGAGGCAACAAAAACAAAGCGACTTCAGTTTACGCAGTAGCTGCGATACCTGCATCAGTCGAGGCATTTAGCGCTGTAGATGAGCAATTGAGTGGATTGCGTGTGCATCTTGGCTTGGATCTCATGCTCTAACAGGTTGGCGATCTCCTAGGCTACGCCTGAGGAGGTTGTGAAGTAAAGGTATCGTCATGATTCAGGACATGATCAGGGCTTGCTCTTCTTGGTTAAAATGCACCAAAGGACAGGTGTGGGGAGCGAACTACAAAACCCGCTCGATAAAAGATTGGATTTTTGGTTTGCCTCACTGCAATGCTTTGTTGTAACTTGGAAGACGCATATCCGTGTCTCCAAATGATGCATTTTGAGGCACAGATGGAAGTTAGTTCATCGCTACAGTACGCTATTCTTCCTCGTACTCTCCACCAGTTGCCCTTAATTTTGGTCTCCCAAATGTTAAAATGTCGGCTGAACGAACCTTACGGATGTGAGTCAAGCCAATCGGCTTCGCAGATCATGAATTTCTAGGTTCCAACAATGCAGAAGCCTCTCTCCTTGGAGAAGTTAGAAAAGATGACGTTTCGCTAAAACGGTATGAATTAGTTATCCTTGACCGTGAAGAATCAGAATTGTCAAGAGTTGACACTTTGCGATAGGAGAAGTTTTCACATCAATCCAGAAGTCTCCACAGATAAAATCTCCAGTCACGGCTGTTCTGCCTCCATGCCAGCAAAATTGAAAGTGCTGATCTTTCAGAGGGAGTTCGTCACCAGCTTAGTTGTCACTGAAGAGCGGAGGCGGGAAGGCTAGGCAACGAGAGGAGCGTGGATACTTGCCACATTTCTGTCTTGCCTTGATGCATCACAGTGGGACTGAACTTTAGACAGGATTTTGCCCAACACAACACGAAAAAAATTTGCTCCTCTTTCACACATCTAAATTCGAAGGTCGGAAGTGTAAAATTACCGAAATGCCTTCGCAGAGATTGCAGTGCTATTTAATCCTCTCCAACTGTAAATTTGCGTGTTTACTGTTAAAAAGTGTCGGGGAAAGAAGTCGTTTTTTCCCTTCATGAAGGGAAGGAAGGTATTTGGGTCTGGTCGTACACATATATGCGCCTTTAAAACTTGCCTACTTTATGTAAAACAGCCTTAGCTGCGGTTTAAGTCCTTACATATGCAGTACTAAGGTTCAACACCACGACAGGAAGGTGGGAAAGCTCGATAAGTGTAGTGAACAAGGAAGTTACGATACTTACTTCCATTTGCCTCACTTCAACTCCCTTGAGGTTCCACAATATTGGTAATATTTTTTTGGGTAATCCCCATCTTTTCTCCCCTCAAGTATGGACAGATTAATACAGGAATAGAAGAGAGCATTTGCGTGAATTTGGGAAAAAAAAAGGGGTTCAGATTCCTTTTTTACTACTAGAACAACGAAATGGGCAAGCGGAAACAAGTAGAACAATGCAGAGGTGACGTAGATGTCTGTGCGTTTGTACGTGTTATCCAAGTGGAGAGATGGATTTGCCTAATTCAAAAATAAAATTATAAACACTGGCTGCAAAAGAACAAAGATTCACCCTCCTACCCACTCCAAAGGGAGGAAGAAATTATACTGTGGATGGGAGAATGCAATTCAGTTTGTGCGTTCAAACACCAAGGAAGGCAAGTTTGGAAGGTCAGAATAGGTGACTGCTCCTGATTAAGTAAAAGAAGGTTGGTGACATTTGCATTCAAGACAATGCGTAAATTAGCAGGAGGGAGGCTTAAACTACGTTACCGAAGGTATTCAAGCTAAGTAATGTGAATGGGCTGAATAGGTTCCATGAAATGAAGAAAAGTCGATAAGCTTGATTTCGTCGAGCTACCCACGAAGACGTGAAGAGAAGCACAAGTCTTAGAGAAACTAACATAAAAAAATGCAGAATAGCTGGAGAGGTAGTAGCCTAGACGGCATGACCAGATCCGAACTGCAGAAGTCAAAGCATCTCTCTGCCATGATGAATGCTATCGGCTGGAATGTGGTCAGTCTGGGCAAACTGTACTTCAGTCACGTGTGTCGAATGTCATCACGTGAATTAATGTACCGTCACACTCACACACACACAGTCTCCACACCAAAACACTCGCCCTGGTCGTGAATTGCGTATTAGCATGACAGCCAATCGGATGAGGCAACATCATTGTGCTGACGACCTTCAAGCGGCCTCGAGGAAACAACCAATGAAAAAAGCACTTAACCTGGTTCGATTGTGGACGGGGTTACGCATTTAAAATTAGACCTGTCAAGCAATAGTTGGTATGCATGGCGTCCCAATTTTCCTACCCGAGCTCAATGTCACAAATAGGTGACGTGTTTTTTCACATCAGATTATGGCAACTGGCAACACACTAAACCAGATCAGAAAGATTTTTTTGCAAGTTAGTCAGAAATCAGAATAACTTTTTTCTTTGCTCAGAACAAAGTAGGTTAATTTGCATAGATCCTCAAGTTACTCTGCTGTCACTTTTTCATCCGCTAAGCCTCTACCACGGAGGCCCATCCATGATCACGCCTGCATAAACAGGTGGGTAAATTTTGACTCCTTAAGGATGTGCTTTAAAATGCATTCCCGGGGAGCAGTTTTCAAGTGCCCTTGAGCATTCTTTAGAGTACAAAGAACAACCTGAGTGTAACTAGGCTCCATTTTAGAGATCATAAAGGCGGGAAGGCCAAATTATGCTGGCTCATCCATCACCACATGATTTGGTCATTGAGAATCTAATCTAGACCCCGGATCTACCCCCACTTGAAACCCCAACTCGACACAGTGGATGGCGTTAGAGCTGAATCACATAGATGTGAACTTGCCGATTCGGTTGCTAGTTAATTTATTCTTTGGTGACGGGTACACGCATCGTGTGTTGCATTGTGGATGCCGGTCATGAACGAGGAACGTGGCAAATATAAGCAATCACCTATTGAAATGTTACCTATTAAGACATTACCTCTTAAAGTGAACAAATTTATCATCTATTCTGGTCTCTGGTTGTGAATGGAATGGCAAGATGGAGAGAAGGAGGAGGAGGAGGTGGTGGTGGTGGTGGTGGTGGTGGTGGT
>LWMK02000041.1:617478-714567 GCA_001693075.2 Taenia saginata | reverse complement strand
GGTGGAGGGAGGGAGGGTGGTTAATGCAAAACTGTGGACTAGGCAGCCGCGAGTGTTTGTCGAGAGGGTGTGGCTAGCTAATGGATGCACCTACGGATGTGTCGTAGTTTGTAGAAATTTAAATCCACTAAGGAGTACTAATCTTGTTTATTTGAGTATGGCAAAAGTGACGTTTAAGAAGCCTTCAAAAGTAGGGATTAAAACGTCTTCTAGGATGATGACTAAGGTGAAGCCTTAGTTTAACCGAATATCACAAGAGTGAGAAGGTAGCTAAACCATCGACATGCAGAAGGGTTGAGAGAGACAAGATGCCCAAGTGACGCAATCTGAGCGCCATGGCAGTGGCATGAAGAATGGTTCATGGAGCGCCATCCAGAAGTCTAGCGCACCTCGTAGTGGAAATGAGTGCCCAAAAGTCGAAATTGTCCCTTAATTTGGTCTATTATTCATTTATCTCTTCAATTATCCTTTTCATAAACCATGCGCAGCGGCTTTACCTAAGACGTTATAGCATCTAAGTGGAAAACTTGGAACAATGACGCCATTGATTGCGTGATCCTTTCATCAAGTCTCTAAGGTCCTTGCCAAGGCAGCATAACCGATTATTTGGAGCGTTAAGAGGTTACGAGGCCCCGACCCACTCCTGAAATAGTTTGAATGTAGTCTTGCCAGTTACGTGTATGGGGTGACCAGAGTTCCAAGTTGTCGGCGTAAAAGCCATTTCAAAACGTGCCTCAAAACCTACAGTCACCGTCGTAGCAACCGACTATTTCGTCTCTGCAACCAAATAACCTCTGGTGTGCTGAAAAGTCGAGTGTATCGTGGCCAAGAAACGTGGATTGAATCGCATCTTTCACTTATGGTTGGCCATCCCCATCTCGGATTATCAAGGAAGGACATTGCGTATTTAGTGGACCTTTTCGACAGCTTTACAACAGTCGTCAACTCCTGATCTTCCATTTTTTGACGTTAACCATCGTCTCAAGTCAATTTATTAGCCTCTTAAACCTCTCTCTTGAAGGCATTGAAAAATATTATTACGATTCTGGCAGCGTTAGAAACCAACATTGTCGGCGAATAAGATTTTCCATTATCGCCCTAGTTGAAGATTTTTTTTTATCAAGAAATAAGCAAGAGATTGGACTCTTAGATAAGGTATTTTGCCTCGCAAAAAGAAGCGCTAGTGCTATTGCATTGCCTCCGTCTCGATAATTGGTTTTTCGTCCTTGGTCCCCACTAAGGCTACAGTGGATAGTCGACATTTCCACGTACAGAACTGCACCCGAGATCGGCGACACGAGTGGTTGTTGCAGGGCGTAACTAGGGCTAACTACCACACACACACACACACACACACACACACACACACACACACACCCACTGCATGCAATAAAACTGTGTGCGTGTGAATGCATGAATGTGTGTGTGTGTGTGTATGTATGTATGTGTGTGTGTTTGCACAAGAGCCCACATAAGCCATTAGTTGGCTCTCATGGTCACCTCCAAGCTGCGTGATTAGCCGCGTGCAAATCTACAGACAGTATGACCTTGGAATGCGCGCACACCCTACACGCCAATACCTACTTGAGGGAGGCATACACGCACCCGCTCCTCGTGCCCTGATTGGCTGAGCTGTGCGAAACAAGGTGGGCACACCCACAGTGCGTTTCTAGGCCGTGGTGACTAGATGCATGACCTTACGACGAGTATCAGCTGCTATATAAGGTGCCAGTGATTCCGCTATCGAGTAAATTGTGTCTAATCCCAGTGATCTGACGGGTTTTACAATACAATGAGTTCGGATATTGCTTCAAACCTCTTGATGCCACAAACCGCTGGCATTGATGTAAGTTTAGTACTAACAAGCCTAACTGACTGCTTTTTTTGAGTTAGTTTATTAATCTATTTGATTTTGCCATGTAGATGCTCCAACTAAAGACTGCGGAGATATTAGTGTCGATGTCGGAGGGATTGGCGTTCAGGTTGTCAAACCAAAACCACCTCTGCGCACCGAATATCCCTCTCTTTCCAGGACTTACGTCTCTTCAAAACTCTAACACCAGCAACAGTGAGGGGCTGGATACGGAGGGAGAGCTACACCGTCGGTTGAAATTCAAACTCCACCGCACCAAACCCCACGAAATGGCTGCCAGTAATCTCAAACACAAGGCGGCTGGAGCTGAACAGGCCTCACGTCTAGCTGAGGTGAGTTTCCTTCCATCGTTCTTTTCTCCCCTCTCAAACATTTGAGTTCATGTTTCTATTCTGGTTTTAACCTTGTTTCTAGATTCTTCGTGAGCAGAATTTGGAGGGTAGGATTCCACTTCGAAGATCATCGACAGATCTTGTGGACTCCTCAGTGATTTTGCGGCTAATGGCACATCAACACCAGAACTCTCTTCATTCTCACGAAACGAGTGCGTTCAGTGTAGTCTCGCCTCTTCCAGCTTCTGAAGACGGTGTTTCTCCTAGTTCTACTCCTGTAAGTACTCCAAGCAAGGTTTTGAGATGGGTCCCGGAGTTGACGCATAGATTTATGAGGAATCTTCACTTCTTTCCAGTCGTCTTCCTACCACACTGTTCCAGAAGCTGAGGAGGCTTCCAGCTCAATGGCGAAACCTACTAGCTGTCCTTTTGATCTCCACGTGCTTTCGTTGAACCCTACGCCACAGATCCATCCAGTGTTTACTGAACGCCGCGCTTCCGATCCCTGTCCTGCTTCTTATGCCGCTCTCCAGAAGCAGACGGTCCCACAGAGTGGTAGAAGCGCCCCTACTGGACGAGTGAAAACACACCACTGTACATTTCAGGGCTGCGATAAGGCCTACTTCAAGAGCTCCCATCTTAAGGCACACGTCCGAACGCATACTGGTGAGTTTTGGCCTCTTGGATTGATTTATCTTTATATTTGACGTGTCAGTCTATCTCGATTTTCCCTAAAATACTGTAGGTGAGAAGCCGTATGCCTGTGACTGGGAGGGATGTGGACGCCAGTTCGCTCGATCTGACGAACTGTCAAGGCATAAACGAGCTCACACCGGGGAACGCAAATTCACCTGCAGTTTCTGTCCTCGCCGATTCAGCCGCAGCGACCATCTCAACAAACACATGAAACGGCACCAACTGGAGGTGGTTACCGCTGCTACAGCAGGCGCCAGTAGCAGCAGTGGTCCTGGTGTTGCAGACGTTGAAAAATGCGGCTTAGTCGATGTATCCTCACCTCTAATTTCCCAAGAGGCCGGACCACGATTTCATCTCTGGTCCGATGAATAGTCGGTGGCCACTGGGTGCGTTTCAAATAGCCCACCTGGCCAACTCCACCCTCAGCCAAATAGCAGAAGCGCATTTCTTTCGTGCCTGCGGACCCTGTGTTTTGTCTGGAAGGTGATGATAGAAAGAGGAATGAGCCGTGGCTTTTTGCCAATGGAACTGCTAAACATCCCCTCTTATTGTTTTTTTTTTTCATCCCAAAATCGCACGCGAGTACGCACGCACGCACACTCACCTAAACACACTCATTCTTTAACAAGATCTCTTGCCCTTTGATCTTGTGGTCGACTGGAGACCCAACTCACCAGATGTCCAAAGTGCTTATTGTCACTTATTTCTTCTTATTTTGCGTGAATAAATACTGTGCATTTTCTAAGTCGCAGTTCTCCTACCTATGTAATGGAGGATTTAGCATAAGGCGGTGTGGTGAGAGCTAGGATCTCTCAGTGATTGACGGAGCTAATTCAATCGAGAATTGCATTGACATCTTCAGCTGAGGTGGGACTTCCCATCTCAAGGGAGGAATGGCATTGTTGATATTTCGAACCATTGTTTTCATCCACTCGCCTGCTTTTTTTATTACTCTAACCCCATCGACAAAAATAGTGCAGCGCAAAAGTTGTGGATGATTCAGCCAAACTGTGGTTATAACTGAAAAGTATGATCTCCATCGGTTAGTCAAGCGTTTCTTTGCATGGCGTGTTATAGATGAAAACCGGCCCCATGGACTAGTTTCATATTTCATACCCTTTTAACCGGGAATTTTGTCGCCGAGAGTGACTGAAAATACAAGATGGAAATTGCTAGCACTGTTACTCCATCGATCAATAAAAGATTTTTGGTCTTAGGAAGCTGATTGGTCTATTCCCAAATTGAGTTAACCAATGGGGAAATAAAGGTACTGCGCCACTTTCCCTTTAGTAGCGGTACTGTTTGGCTCACTTGGAATTCATTACTTTGGTTGATTTCTCTTGTACTGACGCCATTTGATATTAACCGTGGTTACAATAATCACGAAGGCCATAGCTGATCCGCGACCTTGAACTGACCAATAAAAGGAGTGACAACGCATAGACGGGTATTGCGCTCACGCTGTTTAAAAATGACCACAATTGTTGTTCCAACTTCTCCCTTTGCGGCAATAAACAGGCAAGATTTACTTCAAACAGGGAATTCTATGTCACAAGCATTCAGTATAATGCGAAATGTGACTAGTCCGCAGAAAAGATCACAGGCAATGTACGAGAAGGGTGGTTAGTCATCCAACAATCGCTTGTTTCATCTATCCCTGAATGAAGATGGCTGCATCCACTAACATTGTCTTAAGCTTATTATTCGCGACAGCTCAGATTACGGCTTAAATTTCAAAGGTGGGTATCTTAGCGAAGTGACGTTGATTGACCACACCCTCGCCTAGCAGACTGCTTTGTTATTTGGTCCTTTGGCCTATCGGTTATGGTGGATTGGTTGAGTGCCGTAAATAATGCCTGATATAATAAAAGCTGCGCTTAATTATAAAACTTCTCAGACATATCACCCTCTGAACAGATGTAAGCACTCAACTGGAAATGCTGCTAACCAGAAATAGGTTGAACCCACACGCTATGCAACAGGCATCGGGGGTCTCATATTCTTTATACCAAGCTTTACTACAAAGGGCACGCAATGTATTTGCTACGCTGAGTGTTCCAAAAGCAACGCTGGCAAAAGTCTAACATACCTGTGGTCCATTCTAATGCTGTTTGCTCCGAGCGAGCAACCCTACAATAATTTAGGGTTGGTAGCAACAATTTCCTGTTGGTACCATGCTCCAACTTGCTAAGAGGCACATCGGTTAACATAAGTTCCATAAAATTATGCTTGCTGTGGCTGCAGCTGTATCATACCCCAAGCTTTGTTGGCATTTTTCACACAAAAGACTCGTGGGTAAGCGCTCAATAATTCACATAAGATTGGACTTAAGTCTAAGTGGATGTGAAGTTAACTGATGAAAAAAGGAAAGAGATTCTTAAATTTTAGCCTTAAAAAAATTCCTTTCGCAGGTTTTCTTTCGTAGGGGTGAGGGTGAGGCAAACAATGATTTCATTGTGACACCACGCCCACACGCACGCACGCAACCACGCCTCAGTCACGTGGTGTACACCGCCGCCACTGCCTCGCTGCGGAGCGGCCAACCCCAGAGGCATGGACGCACACAACTTGCCTTCTACCTTGGGAGTGGCCAATCATAGTGTACCTCGTCTGCTAAAAGCACCCGTTGTCTTCCATCATGATTGAAGGGTACTGCTGATTGAAGTGCCAAACTTAAGACTGCAAACCTTAATTGTTTTCGTTTTGCTTTCGGGCACCGAATACCAGACGATTCGTGATTTCTGTCGTTAACATCGAGTGCAAGCAGCTGATAGGCAAGTGAAATAGCTCAGAAGGACCGAATAATTTTAGTACGTTAGCTGGTTGAGTGGCAATTCAACGATCATCGTACACCACTGTATACTGTGGACCATCCTCACGGCGATCCTCTTTGCCCTATGAGTGGACATAGAAAGTGAAAATTACTTCGGTTTCTATTCCATATCACATTACTGAACGTCCGTAGGTTCTTCCGGTCATTGCAACCACAGAGTGATTTACTGCTGCCTTGCGGAATAGTTCCAGCCCTTGTCATTGGTTCATTCCAAGGCCACGTTTGGGCCAATTAAAAAGGGAAGTGCTATTTGCTGAGTAAACAATATAGTGGACGGAGTGAAGAGTGGCCTGGCTTATGGGAGTATTCACAAGAGTTTTGCGATAAATGAGGGCTGTGAAATGGGTCAAACATTTTATTGAAATGGCTTTCAACCCTGCCTCGTGCAAAATGACTTACTTCATTCCATGTTGGTACTTTTGGGCCTATTTAATGCACCTTTTAAAGCAGGTGGATCTCGTGAAAAAAGCGAGTTACCGGATTTTGATCAGAAAGTCTGTGAAGTCTCACTAAATAAATTATTTTGGCGGTGTTAGGGTGTGATCAGAGCTTTAGCAAGCTTAACCCTAAAAAAGATGGTTTGCATTTAATATTATGCGATCCAAAATCATTAAAAATTTTGCAGTCATTCCCCTCCAGGTAGAGATATTGACACGACAGCTTTATTTTTTTAATCCAAACCATTCTGGCTGTACCGCACGAACTGGCAAAACCTAACCCGTCACATATCTGTGACGATGGTAAGCAACGTGCTGAAAATGATCTTTGAAACGTTTTGAAAGCATTCAAGCGTATATTTAAGAAAATTTAGGGGAAACGAAGTTGCCTGAATGCACAATTCCGAAAAATTTTTAAGAAATAATTTTGAAGTAAGCCTTATCTTCCAGACTCCATGCCACCAGGGAGGATTGAATTCTTTTTAGGGGAACGGAAATCGCTAAATTTAAATTGATGTGTCTAACTTGTATCTGACAGCACTTTTTACCAAAAGGGAGGGATTTTCTAATGCGGTTGATTTATTGTTCGTTCCTTCCACAAATAATCCCTAAGTGTACTCGATGCCACCGCCACCTGAGAATTTTCTTATTTGCACCCATTTGCATTCAAAATTACCACCAAGTGTGAGAAAATAGTCTTTGTTTCAAGTGTCGTGAGTGAGATCTCACTTTTGAACCTCGCAATGGTTTCTCGTGACTCACACAACCGACTCCCGCTCTCTTCTCATGGAATGTAGAATAACTGTGGCACCTGTGGTGTGACTTAAAATCGTATTACTGATTTTGCCTATTCTTACTCCCTTCTAGATGAGGACATCAATAGTCCCTGTCCACCTTTTCTACGTGAAATGCGGTCAAAAGCGCTTAGAAGGACGGGACTTCCGATCCCGACATACACTGATGACCAAACATTCTCTTCACTTTTCTTCAAGCTTTCTGCGGCTACTCTCCTGAGGACTTTGGTCCTGTTTGCCAGTAGAAATGTACACAAAAACTTAAAAATGACGGCCATTTTAAAAGGCCAAGGACACTGAGTTTGAGATTTGGGAGTGCTGTTTACTCCCATGGCTCACATGTAAGGAGCTCGGCCGATTTACATCCAAGTAGACCTGCCTTTCTGTTAACAAATTAGGCTAAACAGAATCTACTCTCCTCTTTCTTTTACAGTCTTTTGGAAAAGCCTTTGTCTTGACTACTCAGTACTTCTAACTTCACGTTTTGGCTGGGTAAGTGAATCACCAAGGCATAAGTCTTTGTCAAATGTGTCATTTGGCATGTGGGTCTTATCCTCATCTACATGTTTTTGTGGTGTAGAAAGCACCTCGTTGTATGATTGTCAGACGACAAAACGATGGAAAGAGCGAGCAAAAGAGGCACACCCTTTCTGTGCGCTCTCAGGCGATGAGACCTCTGCGAATAAAACTCGATCCCACCAATACTGAATGCTCGTAGAAATGAATCAAATTGAGGCGCATTGGATGGATGTTGGTGGATACCTAATTCGCTTTACGCACGCGATATGGCAATGCAAATCAGGAAGCCTAAATATAGTATTCGCTTTGTTCCTACAAAATCTTATTTCAAATAGAGTCAACTGACCTCAAAATAAGCGCGCATTTGTAGATACCTAAAAAAAGCCAAAGCCTACACACAAGACGGAAAACTGCTCCCTTATCAACGTACGTAAGGGCCGAGGTAGTAGCAGTGGGGCTCTTTATCATCCTCGAATGATAGGAGAGCCAGAATAGCCATAGATGCTTATCAAAACGGTCTTATTGTTTTGTGAATCCTCCTCCACACCCTCCAGGGTTGCGTTCCCAGGCCCACTACCGCAACGGCAATTAGGTCGACATGACGATTTGCCATCAACTCCTACATTCTGTATAGATCCAACCTTCATCTATTTTGGGGATTCACGATCTCATTCCACATCACACCGCTCACAAGTTAACGGAGATGATGTAAAGGGGTAGTTGTGCAACGATTTGAACTTTAAAATGGAGCGGTCTAAATAGGTAATGCGATTTGACAGCCTCTCTTTTGTGAGGTTCTGTCTACCAATGCAGTGGTTCGCAGAGTATGCTTTTTCTCCATGATATTTCAGTGTGATACCCTCCCACCCAAAAGTGGACGAGTGGCTGGCTAAAGCTGTCACCAATTTGGCACTCATGTTACAGCCCAAGACGAAATTTGACATACGAGTGTAGAACCGAAAGACCAATGGTACGGAGGCAATTGGTGGAAATGAATCTAGGACTGATTTGGTGTTTTTCATCTCGTTAATCTTTATTTAAAGGCTATAACTTCTACTTCAACAAGTTAGAGGTTAGTCAGAGAGTCGGTTTAAAGCCTCGCTTGATAATTAGGGCGTATCCACCGCATTGATTGGTCCATGAAAAATGTTTTTGATAACGCTACACAGTGGACACCGCCTTTAATAGACATTTCCACGTATGTTGCGATTTGAGATGACAGAGCGGTGCATCGCCTCCCATTGTTATAGAGATGGAAAACGCCCAAACTTAGTCCATCTTATCAACTCGACCGATATTTACTGTACGCACGGGCAGCACTTCCATGCTTGTCTACACTGGCGAGAATATATTTTATGGTATTTTCAGGACGCAATGAAAAAATTAGAGCGCGCTTTGGTTTTGGGGAGTTCTTTTGTAAACTCCATAAAGGAATATGGCAGGAATGCTGAATTTGGAACCGTTAAAAAATTCTATGAAGCCTGGCTCGGATCTCACTTCTGATTCCCCACGTGACCTATTCATTCACGATCAGCATTGAAGTGGTTACATGGAATGGTGGATAAGCTTCTTTGATGACTTGAAGTAGTGCCTTTGCCGTACGATGTCTTTCTAGTACAAAATACCTCACTATAAATAGTGCTACTTTCCGTGGTAAACCTTCACAATCTTTGGAGTAAAAAAAAGAGGAAAATTGGATGGAATCGTAGTGATTTGTCTTTCAATGTGTTTTATTCAAGTCGTTTGCCCAACTACTAAGGTGTGAAAGCACACCACTATAAATCTGCCCAACTGACAACGACCTGTCAATGAGAAAAATATGCTGCTTGTCAAAAAAATCGGCAAAAAAATTTGCCTCCACCCGACCTTCCCCTTCAAGGTCTGTAAATAAAGAACATCCTCCAAAATCTGTATTTTATTCTTTTCCCTTGTGAAAAACCATCTTTTAGGGTAATCTTAAAAACGGAGAAAATAAAGTTGAAGAACTCCTCTATTTGTGCAAAGCACCGCGGTGAGGTAGTACAGGTAGCAGCCCGAAACACGCACCATTGTGGATTTCTGTCGACAAGGGTGTGGTTTGCATTGGTAGAGGGTTAAAATTAGAAGGTCAGACTGTTCACTTCTCTATGTGCACATCCACGCAAAAGGTAAAATTAAGGCTAACTAAATAAAAGTCGGGCGTGAACTGAAGGAGTGAAAAGGCATTCAGAATTGGTTTTCAGATTTGCACTAGTCTAGCCTACTCAAAATCAGCCGATTTATTTTATTTTTTTTGATTTGCCTTACATTTAGAAAGAGCAGACCAGTATAGCAGGATACAGATAAGTACAAGTACTAATTACACAGCCATCTTGGTTAAATTAATGGTGGCATTGGACGAATTTGCGGGCGTAAAGTAGAGATGGGTAAAAGAAATGCATAAAAATTCATGGTGGATTTATTTTCTTTAGATTTGCACGAGTTTTACATTCAGCCTATCTAAGTTGTGAAAAAAAATTGATATGGTTTGTATTTTTATGGGGGCTCAAGATAGTGCGACAATGGGGAAAGCTCAGTGAAGAGTGTCTTAGCGATGCATTGTCTCTGGAAATGATTGCATACACATTTAAGCGACAGCTAGACAAGATCCCCACCAACCCTCTTTACTCACCTAGTCGATTTTCAAGTCCTCATCTGTTCAAGTAAAACCAGCGTGTGATATTCAAGCAAAGTGTAACCAACCCTACTCTTTGCCTTCGCCTCACTCCATATGTGTACTCACAAAACTACAACACCGACACACTAACCCGTGGAGCAAAACACCCTCCTTCAAGTGGTCCACAACCACAAGACTGCTGAGTGAAATGGAGGACATGAGAAGTCTGCCGCACTCCCCACTAGAGTGGCATTCACCACTCACTACACAACACTTGCATAATTCATTCACCCGACCGCCACATCGCCAACCTGCCGACTCCTTTGAATGGCAACACGGTCTGCATGGATCATCTCCCTCTCACCTCCCACCCACCCACATCTGTGCAGCACTTGCCCACATCTCACTCAAGTGTTGCTCACTTCACCGCACACACGCATAAATCACTACAACCGGGTCAACTAACCAACTAACTAACTATCAGCCTCGTCAGCTTATGGCCATTTGATAGTTACTCCGAGGCCTCATTGTGTCCTGCCGCCTCCACCTCCACCTCCACCTCCACCTCTACCTCCACCTCCGCCTCCTCACCTCCATCCCACAATGAAATGCGTGTCTGCGAGTGGATGGACGCATTGTCTGAGTCAGTGGATGGACTCACCAAAGCCCCACCAAATGACGCTGGACGACTGTGGGTGGGTGGGTGAGTGGGTGAGAATGACCACGATTTAGGGGTAGTGCGAAAGCCTCCATATTGGCAATGGTGCCCTTCAAGCCTAAAGCAGAGTGTGGTTGAGACCGCACAGGGAAATACCCACTCATGCATTGAGTGATCGCATCATTCACTGAGAAGGAGACGGAGACGGAGAAGAGTGTGGCTCCTTACAGTGGTGAAGGGGGCGTCAGTGTGACTCCACCTAGACTCATTTTGATTGAGTTTTTTTTTTGTTGAGAGCGTCTCTCCAAAGTGAGAAAACCTGTCATCTGTTAAATGCACATACTGTGCCATTTCAATGGATGAGAAATTTCTATGGTTAAAAATTATTCAAGTGACAACGCATAATTCATATTATTTCCATAAACTGAAATGTTGCATCTAAAGTAATTAATTTGATCCTACTAGGCTCCTAGACCTTTGCCTCTGCTTTTGTCTCTTGCCCCGTCGATCCATTTTTAATTAAATTCTTCCTTTTCTGGCCACACCTTCATCAAATTTTTTAAATAAATTCCACATAAAATTAGTACTTCACTCCTTTTTTAGGCAGCTTATAAATGATCAAGTGTCAACTTAACATATTTTACACCTTGCAAAGGGTTCACAATACCTGCTTCTTTCGTTTAAAGTGGTTGAAATCACGTCTCTTACAGACTGGATTGTGTGACACTGAAGTTCCCCACTCACCCACACACTTGCTCACCTTCAGTCATTTACTCATGCAACCACTGATTCTAACCGTGCGCCAAGGCGCACTCCACAAGGCACTTTGGAAGAAGTCAAATCACTGATATTAGTGTCTCCGTCTACCATTGGTCCGTCTTTAAAGACCTACTGTAATTTTAGTACCTCCCACACGGCTGAAAAATTATTGTGCTTCCTTTGCTCGTGGAACTCTCCATGAACCCTCAGTCACTAGTTTCTTCTTTGTATAAGAAAGGGAGTGATCACACAGTTAGCAGGTGTCGTAACCCTAGAAACCCACTGTCCTATCCTAGCCGTTTTAATATACTTGATAACACTGTCGGAAGAGCTCGAATTCCACCCTTTTCTGTTTTAGACGCTGTAGAATTGTAAAAAAGGTCAGTCTTATGGGTTAATTGAAGTTTGTGTCAACTCGAAGATCACTTTGGCCTTTGTGATCACGAATTTCGACCAGTCTGTCAATTCGCAATCTAAAAGTAGCTGTCACATTATAAGGGAGTCTTTATATTATGCAATCAAGTCATACCCATAAGCAGTCACATATTTTTGACGATTTAGGAATCACTTAGCACTCAGTCGATTGGCACACAGTAGCCAACTTAAGTCAGTAGGTTTGTGTGGCGCCAAGAAGTAGAAAATGTTATTTTTTTTGGTGTACAGAACACCAGAAGTCTATGGACTCGATAGGGGCAGCAGTCTCACAAGCCCCTCAACAAACGCCCGAGAAGTAGGAGCATCAAAATTGCCACATAATTAGGCCCCCAAGAGATTGTTGTTGATAGCAGAGGTTAAAGTAAGCTTGGAAGCCGCTCACCACCTGTAACGTCATTTTTGATTATCTTGGGGCAGTGATGAAGACAAAGCAAAAGGCGATTTCCCATCACCATTTTAGACAAAGTAGCTTTAGACTTATAATTAAATCGTAAAGCTCGGTGAAATTTGTTTTCGTACGATGAACATTCCTTCCCTAATTTTTTTTAAAACAAGAGTAAATCACATAAGCAATAAAGACCAGACTATTCTGGATAGATTGGTGCGACCTAAAAAATATTGTGTAGAGCTCAAAGTCTCCCCCAAAATCCCATGAAGGTGTTCCACTAGGGCGTAGATGGTCTGGAAGTCATGCCGCCCAGAGCAAGTACATACGTGTTTTCCTTTCCCACCTTTTTAACTCCACATAATTTCTCAAATGTTATTAAGAGTAGACCTTTAATCTCAGATTTAGAGCCAAAAAAAACTGTTCACAAAAACTTGAAAAATTTGTGGAAGGTCTATCAAAATAGTGCGAGGAGGAAATCAAAGTGCGCTCAAGTGACCGCCGAATCAGGAGATTGTGTCGGTTTGGGTAAACTCTCGTGATATTTTTCACTCATCACTGGGCTGGAAAAGCTACGGAAAAGGGGAAAAGATCAAATTGGAAGAGAAGGCGGAGAAACGTTTCCTTTGAAAACAGGAAAATACAAGGGGATCAAAAAGGTAGGGGGACTTTCAAAGCTACTGCCTACACTTACAACCTACCACACATTTTCTCCCAAGTTAAAGCAAGTTGCAGAGCTTTGAAGAAGGCATGGTGGCAAGACAAACCTTTCCCATACAAAAAGGTGGAAATTTTTGAGCCTATTGATGAATAACTTTAAGCATTATTCCACAAGAATGCTAACCTGACTAGTTGATGCCTGCATCACGAGAAAGAAACGTGCCTGTCACATGCATTGTGTGGAAACGACAGTTTTCCCGAATGATCCAGTGCCTCTTTTAATCCTGCTGTCATAATGAGCTGAGAGCCATCATATCTGCCTCTTTACTGACGCATACGACTTGCACCTGGATGTCTTGGAAACCTCCACACTACCAAACCGACGTTGTAATGCTGAATAGCTGGACATCCAATCTCTTTGTTGTGCCGTGTCCTGTTTTACTGTGCTTAAAGTCTATTTTGGATGCAAATAGACGGTCACAGGTTCAAGTATTACGCTGCCATCCACACCCTGTTCCATCCACACACACATTACCACATTCGCCCGTCATCCTGATCAACGGTGTCTAAATCGGACTGATTGACGCCGATGTGCGCGTCTACAAACTCTCTCTTGATAACGTTAATTTTAATGTCTGTTTCACTCCGATGTCTCCTCTTGCATGAAAAAGAAGCCCAAAATAGCCCTATGGGCTCTACTTAACGTTGGTTAGAACCGACATGATAGCGGCAACGCCATAAACTGGGTGACTAAACCATACCATAGGCGTGTTGTTTTCGAGTCAAATCATAGCTTGTCATGCCACTCACTCATTCTATGCATCAGAGGCTACTGTATCCGTTGTGCAGTTTAATGCAGTTTCACTATTCTCTTCATGTGAGAATCCTATGCATAACACCCTCCTCATACTTGCTCAAAAGCTTGCCTATTAATTGTGCATTACTACTCAATTTCGCCTCCATTTTCGTAGAAGTTCGATCTTTTATACCTTAGCAAATGTAAATCATAAGCAAAAAGTAATGTTTTCATAAAATCTTGCCTTCTCACAAGTACTTTAGTCGTACCACTGCTCTCTGTTCGGCTGCCTTTGTGGCCATCTCTTGACAGTAGCCTTTCCAGGTTGTAACAATTAGTAAGACCATCAAAATACACAAATTTACAAAAATTTCTGTGTTTTACGATGACGGTGACTCAAACTTTAGAGCTCAAACAGTGACACTGTGATCGCCTTATGTAGGGTCAAAGTTAAATGAACCGCCGTAGGGTGTTGTACATCCTAGGTTTTATTGTACTTTGACCTTTATCTGCCATCATTACTATTGTTGCCTTTTTACCTTCAATTTGTGTAAACAAGTAACATTTTTTGAAATAAAGTTTTCTGCGCCCTACCCTCTTCCCCTAAAAAGGTAGCGTTTCAAGAAATTTTCGAAAAATTATAAATTTATAAAGGTTTCAATGGAACAGTTGAATGCCTTGGGTCAACAAGCCAAATTAAGTAGTTTGGTTCAAGATTCTGACGTAGCAGATAAGAGTACGTTTAATAGATTGTAAATCCAAGACCGAATCTAGCAAAATTTACTTCCTGAGAGGCGTTTGTGTCTGACACTATGGGGTGGAATGCTGTCGTGCTGGTCGTAGGTGGAAAGCCAACCCCATTGCATGTGGTCGACGCACACGGTACCAGTCCACACACCGATGATGAATAATGGCAGACGACAGTGGTAATGGGTGCGTTAAGGGGAGGGGCGGAACAGGGTGTGATGATGAAAGAAGACGTAAAACTAGACTCTGTGGATGTCTGCTCGTATCTACGGTAGACGTCGATAAAGGTAATGAGAAGGCACACGCACTGCATTGCTTGAAACGACCATTGGAAGTTTAGCTACTCAGCAGGATTGTGCTGATCTCCAACATTACATCACAACAATACGTAGAAGGTCGGATCAACTGATGCGCTACTTGCCAGCTGAGGAGAACGCAGACGGTGAGGAGGATGAACCCTAGTTAATTCAAATTCAGTGCAACACATCGCAGTAGAGCGGTATGGAGAAGTTAGTACACCCTGGATTTGAAGGCAGCCTTCCACTTTCGATGGGTACAACATGGCGTACCATTGTGTGTCGGCGGTGCTAACTAATCTGACTGAACAATGGAAGCTGTGTGGAAAGGGAGGAGGGAGCTCAAAAGTCACACCTCAACTCGATTAATTATGGTCCAGTGAATCATAATTCTGTAACGTATTCCAAGAATTTCACATTTTTGAATTGACAAAAGAACCAGACTGATTTGAAATGATGCTTCTAATTTTTTTGCTGTTCCATTCTTGCCTTAGGTTGATACATCCATCCAGCACAATTTGTTTGTTTGAAATGACTTAAAAAATTGTCAATATTTGATCTTCACCTCACATCTCATAAATGTGACAACTCGCAGATTTTCTGAGGTGCAACAACTTGCTAGCGCTGCGACTTCTTATAGACTGATGAGGTGGAAAGGCTTTTGCGACACTCAAATTGCCCGTCAAGGGAGATATTGGAAGGTCTTAAGAAAAGATGCAATAGAAAGTCGGCTAATAAAACGATTTCGGGAAAAAAAAAAAGTTTCATGATTGCATTATTTGGTTGCAATATTTCACTCCCAGGCAGCCAGTTCGTGCATGCGCACCTACAAGCGCCTTACGCTTTGGGTGGGAGTGGGTAGGCAAAATTTCTGCTTCCGTAAGCACGGATAATGTTATTAAATCACCTCTCAAGACCTTTGGGTACCTAAACATTCCAAAACACATAAAACACGACTCATTTTGACAGTAGTTTAGAGGTAATAAAAATCCATGATTTGCGGACGATCATTAGTTAAAGCTGATGAAGGGAAAGGTGAATGAGAAGTTGTGGGGATAAAAAGTAATGTGAATAGCTAAAACGCTGAATGGGTAGATGAGTGAGCGGGTAAATACAGGATGGAAAGATACTGTATGAATGAACGAATGCATGGTTGAGTGGATAGTTGGATAAGTAGATGGATGGATTAGTGGGTAGGAGGGTGGATACAAGACGGATAGATACAGGACGGAGAGCTTGGGGTAGCAGGGGCATAGACAAAGGGCATAGTTATTAACTGAGTGCATTGGTCCGGGAATGATAGAATAAATAAGTAGGTGAGGGCTCGAATGAAGGATGGGCGATATGAATTAATGAATCTAGGAGAGGTAAACAAGAAATAAATGTAAGAACAAACTAACAATTGAAGGCTGGCAGGAACGAATGAACAAATAAATGGTCTAATAAATAATATCTCTAATGCTGAGTGAACTAATTGCTTCTTAGTTGAGTAGAAGTGATGGCTTAGTGGCATAGACTTTTCCACCTCGAAGAATATCCACCCAGCTTATGAAGCAATGACAACAGGATCGCAAATGCATCAGCTGATTGGAAAATTCCATTTAGGATCTCACGAAGTCCTTCTCACTGTTTACCGCATAAACACGCGATACAATGGAGTTGCACACTTTTACAATTCATTTCGGTTAACTGCTTCATCATCATTATTTTTTTCAGGAGACTTATTCGATATAGTGATATCAACTGGCAGTGAGCGATAGTTACGGAGATCCCCGGTGAAGAACAATGGAAGGAAAGGTGGACCTAGGTTCGATAAAGTGATGGAATGGGATCAGATAAGGGTCGCGCTGATAAATTAGGAATTAATAATGAGAATAGATGATAAGTGAATGGTTGAGTAGACTACGGATGAGTGAATAGGCCTACTGGTCCCAAACTACCTTATTGCTAGTTGGATCAGGCGATGATAATGGATAGGTAATTAAAGGATTGATTGACCAAGTGAAGAGATTTGTCAATGCCCAGCGAAAAAAAATATTAGCCATCAACTTAAACAAACGCGAAGTATTAGCGTTTCTATTCTAAAAATATGATGAAACTGCCGGTGCAACAGCCAAAATAGAGTCACAAAGCCATCAAATGATTTAACTAATCCAAATCGGGTTGTGCTAACACGCATTTGATTACGGCGGTCACGACCTCTCAAATGTGTCGTCGTGTGTGGCAAGCTACGACCCTCAAGATCACATTGGCGATAAAAGGGATGGGGATGGTGGTGGGGGTGGGGTGGGGAGGAAGGCAGGAGAAATGCAGCGCGGTGGGTGAATGTGAGGACTCGAAAGCAAAAATTAAGGCAGTACCATGTACTCAGAGCACCGCCAAGAGACACGATCGAAGGCACACGCATTAACTGCATGACTCTGCCACACCCCAGGTGTTGCTGTGTAAACCACACGCTCTGTGTGTATGCGTACGTGGGTACTTTTGTGTGAATGCGTGGGTAATGTCGCACTACTGAATTACAAATGAGCGACGGCAGTAACAGGTACATATTATGAGGCGTTTGACAAACGTGATTTGACTGACACACGTATCAGAATAAGGGATTGAAGCATAGATCAAAATATATTTAGAGTAAAATGAGTAGAAAAAAGACCAGTCAAAAATTGATAGATAAATGAATATAAACGGATGAATGGATATGAAACAAGGGCTCAAGGATAAATATAAAGCTAGTCAAGATGAAAAAAATTCCACGGTTGCTTGATGTAAATGTGACAAGAAATACTCAAAGATAAGTTATCGCAACGCTGCATATGGGCGCGTAGATGGATAGAAGGTGGGTACTGGGTAGGCAATTGGAGGCATGGGTTCAGGGCAAATGAATAGACGCAAAGGCTGAACATTGTTGAGATATGTTAATTTGTGCTGATAGTGTAAATTTGACAGTTGATTTTATCTAATTAATACCTCTTGACCACTTCTTTGGAGAGAAGCACTAAGAGGTGCTTTGGAGACGCAGCAACCTGTGCAATCGACAGAGAAATCATCCACGAGAGTTCTACAGTGCCTACGTCTCGAAGCATGCGAAGTAGCCTAGTGCCTGTCCAAATGAAGCAACTATCGGTAGAGATCCCACCGATACACGCACATCCACCTCCGCTCTAACCTCGTCACGACACACATCATGCGAGTCAAAGACATCTCCCCGCTACTGATAGACACCTCTCATGCTTCCACAAAACCCTCACATCTACCATGACAAACACTCACCAGTCATCACTCTCCCTCACTACGTTTCGAGCGTCGGAGCAAAACCGACACCAAATCACTGTCCAAGTGGTCAGGTTGAAGCACTATTTCGTGTGCTTCATTTGCAATGCCAGCAAACAGTCTTTGTGTCTTTGTGTTGTGCTGTGAGCTCACACACGCAAGATCAAAGCATTCAACACTACGTGCTGAATGCCTATTCATTGCGTATGTAAACAGGACCTCCCACACATAGACCACATTGCTCCACGTGATGCAGACAGTAGACAAATGACTCACCAACCGCCTCTCTTTCCTCCCTGTCCTGTCGCTCACCACATTCACTGCAGCACCGACGACAACTGACCACCTTCACCTACAGCCGTCACGTACAGCCGTGACCAACTGTCAGGTCTGCTCCACCACTTGACACACTTCCCCATGCCTTGCCGGAGCAGTGGGCAAGCAGCCTTGCACTCGGCGACCCTACACCTCTTCTCCATTCGCCTCACCACCAAGGGACCACTTGAGTAGGCATTCCAACCACACCTAACTTACTCACTTGCCTGTTTGTACTCGACTGATGCATTGGCACGTCCTGGCTCGCACCCACACACTCATCCATCTACCTACGCAGACACACGCCCACTGTCTCACACACACACACACGTACGTATGTACGTACGTACGTACGTACGTACGTACTGACGTACATTCCAGCACATCTATCATCAGCCTCTGCTGTTACCCTCGCCATTCGATCCAAGGCAGACGACGTGACCAACTTGACTCATAGATCAAAGGATGCGGAATTCACCCACCCTCATCTCTGTTCGGTCAACTACATTGAGAGGGGTTGTCTAGGTGGGCGTCAGCCTCGCTCTATCATCGGCAATTGCACACTGCCAAATCATTGCTCGAAATGCACCTAGCCAGTTGTGGAAACAAGGTGGGAACAGCACCTCTGTTTGCTTGTTCGACTGTATTTGCCCCTTATACCGCACCCACCAATCTGTAAAGGAGGTATTCGGTGAATAGGACCTCCAAATCAACGATAGTCATGAGTAATCGAAGAAGTGAGTGAATCATACGCTGATGTGAGCAAAAATAAAGCTATGAGATGAAGACTACCCTCCCTTTTCCACCAAATCGCTGATGGAGAGCTCGCAGCTACATTAGTCTTGTTCGCCTCCTTCTTCTTCTTTTTCTTTAGTTTTGCTGAAACATCGGACCTCAGCTACAATAAGGTGAACTTGCTTTCCTCACCTTCATGTAGGCGAGTGACCACAATCAACTAGGCATTTGATTCAAGCGATCGTCAAAGTGCATGGATAGACTACGTAGCTGCCTACTCTTCCCATCTCGTATTCAACAAGCATCGTTGGCATTCAGTGATACCCTCAAATTGTCTTCATTTGCCTTCCTTAACATTTCAGTGGATGCAAAACATACTTTTGTGAACACAACTAATGCATGGGACACATTCTGAGACGGTGTCTACATCTGGATGCGTGAATTACACCATGAAAATTACTACGGGTAATGTTTGAGTCAGTGCAAATTATTTGCCCTTTATCAACACCTGTGCCATCCTGAAAAGTTGCTACAAGCAGTAGTGAGTGGAAGGTAGGTCCTACAAGTAGTAGTACTGGGTGCCAGCACGCAAATCGTGCGTAGACCAGCCCAGCCAACAAGTTGACGTTCCAGAAGCGAGGCAAAAGTGCTAGTCAGCGTTGGGTGTGTGCACGCTTGCGTTACATGGAGAAACACTTTTTGAATGAGGATCTAGAACCGAAATCGGCGGACATTGACTCGTATCGACAGAAGACTTCTGCTTATCCTTTGGAGACAACTCCGGCCGTGGCGGCTTCTAGATTGCAAAAACTAACCTCATTATTGGTTATTAGCTCTCAACCAAATCAAAGGAAGAAGATTTGTCAGAAAACACCATCATTCACGTGCAAGAGCAATTGCCAATTGGAGAAGTTGGCACATGACGGATGGCAAGGTGCTGTTGGTCATCCCCGAGGATAATTCAAGCGTACTAATAAGTTTTAAAAGATTAAAGCTTTATTAGTACTAATTAAAGCCCGAGATGGGTGTGTGAATGCAATTGGAAATAATCACATGGAAATAAGTAGTGTGCACTTTGTAAGGCCGCAACACCCTTCTGGTTAAAAAAATCACAGAAATTCGTGTGTACTTTAAGCTTTCGTTACATAATTCTCATGGTGGTGGAAAGGCAAAACTGCGTACGACAGGTAACTAGGCCGTCAATGCATTCAAACGGGCATCCATGTAAATGCCTACTGTGTAAAGCCTTTGATAATGAACTATGGGCCTGATTAGTACGTTCATGAATTAGTCGGTGGAATGGTAGATGCCAAACAGGGAATAACAGCCAGACAAAGAAATGAGGGTGTTGTTGCCAGCTTATGCCGACACTTGGCTACATGGATGCAGACCGATGATTTGGCAGTGTGTTCGACGTGCAATATGCAATTGCCTATTTGGTGGAAATGTAGCTGCGAGCTCTCCATCAGCGATTTGGTGGAAAGGAGAGAGTAGTCTTCATCTCGTAGCTTTATTTTTGCTCACATCAGCGTATGATTCACTCACTTCTTCGATTACTCATGACTATCGTTGATTTGGAGGTCCTATTCACCGAATACCTCCTTTACAGATTGGTGGGTGCGGTATAAGGGGCAAATACAGTCGAACAAGCAAACAGAGGTGCTGTTCCCACCTTGTTTCCACAACTGGCTAGGTGCATTTCGAGCAATGATTTGGCAGTGTGCAATTGCCGATGATAGAGCGAGGCTGACGCCCACCTAGACAACCCCTCTCAATGTAGTTGACCGAACAGAGATGAGGGTGGGTGAATTCCGCATCCTTTGATCTATGAGTCAAGTTGGTCACGTCGTCTGCCTTGGATCGAATGGCGAGGGTAACAGCAGAGGCTGATGATAGATGTGCTGGAATGTACGTCAGTACGTACGTACGTACGTACGTACGTACATACGTACGTGTGTGTGTGTGTGAGACAGTGGGCGTGTGTCTGCGTAGGTAGATGGATGAGTGTGTGGGTGCGAGCCAGGACGTGCCAATGCATCAGTCGAGTACAAACAGGCAAGTGAGTAAGTTAGGTGTGGTTGGAATGCCTACTCAAGTGGTCCCTTGGTGGTGAGGCGAATGGAGAAGAGGTGTAGGGTCGCCGAGTGCAAGGCTGCTTGCCCACTGCTCCGGCAAGGCATGGGGAAGTGTGTCAAGTGGTGGAGCAGACCTGACAGTTGGTCACGGCTGTACGTGACGGCTGTAGGTGAAGGTGGTCAGTTGTCGTCGGTGCTGCAGTGAATGTGGTGAGCGACAGGACAGGGAGGAAAGAGAGGCGGTTGGTGAGTCATTTGTCTACTGTCTGCATCACGTGGAGCAATGTGGTCTATGTGTGGGAGGTCCTGTTTACATACGCAATGAATAGGCATTCAGCACGTAGTGTTGAATGCTTTGATCTTGCGTGTGTGAGCTCACAGCACAACACAAAGACACAAAGACTGTTTGCTGGCATTGCAAATGAAGCACACGAAATAGTGCTTCAACCTGACCACTTGGACAGTGATTTGGTGTCGGTTTTGCTCCGACGCTCGAAACGTAGTGAGGGAGAGTGATGACTGGTGAGTGTTTGTCATGGTAGATGTGAGGGTTTTGTGGAAGCATGAGAGGTGTCTATCAGTAGCGGGGAGATGTCTTTGACTCGCATGATGTGTGTCGTGACGAGGTTAGAGCGGAGGTGGATGTGCGTGCATCGGTGGGATCTCTACCGATAGTTGCTTCATTTGGACAGGCACTAGCCTACTTCTCATGCCAGTGGTGAATGTATGGAGAGAGAGTGTGTGAGACAGAAGGGCATGCTTCGAGACGTATGCGCTGCAGTACTCTCGTGGATGATTTCTCTGTCCATTGCACAGGTTGCTGCAAGTCGACTCAACGGATGCGTCTCTAAAGCACCAATTCGTGTCAGTTCTATGGAGTGTTATAAAACGACTTGTGCAAATTACGCTGCTGAAGGAAAAGCCCTTTGAATGGGAGCAGCTAGTTCACCTCAATTTTGTCTATTTATTAGCTGATACATAGTAGAGCTGAGTTCTTATTAACCCTATTTATTAAATCCATTATCTTCATATTTTGTTTCCGTGGCCTCAGCCACCCCATATCCACCCTTTGTCCATCCATGCATTTATCATATATTGAGTTTTTTCGTCAATAATAAATGACGAAATGTTTTTTATCTTCCATTAATACTTCTACTGCTCATGGATTTGATAAGCCTAATACATATCGCCGTTGATTTTTTACAGAACCATTTTTATTTTTGAAGTAGCTTAATGGTATATCCTATTCAATCCCATGGCATTGCAGTTTTTTATTCCTTAGATTAGCTAAGTGAAGTCATTCAAGATCAAGGAGCGGACAGATAACTTCCGCTTTCACCACGGGGGCTTAAGATTCCCCAACACTACTTAATGGTCGAGGTGTCTTTATCATGCAAGTCTCTGCTCCTTTATTGGCGGTATAAGTGAGATGGGTGTTGTCCACGTCCTTGAGAAACGGCCTTGACACAGATTGCGGACATAATAAGTCCTTCCGCGTAGCGCTGGTTTGGAGACAAAACAAAGTGCCCGCGCGCAGGGATGGCGGACAGCAATGGGGCGTGACTCACAACTTTGTGTCTGGACTCCCACTTTTTTACCCTCCTTTGCCTGCTGGTTTTGGGAAGAGAGTGACGTCAAATGGCTCTTTTTCGACGATTTGTCGGTTGGATGGTCGTTTTTAAATTACTACATCTGTAAAATTAGCAGTGAAATTTTATGCCCTCAGGATGAAGCTCTCCCGGTTACTAGGGCATCGATTTCGTCCAATTCCTATCATGTAGTGCGATCTTGGCTATATCGGTTGATGCAAACGTCGACATCGTCAGCAAAGTTCAGTAGACAAATGAGAGGTACAGAGTACCAGAATGGATGAATTGTTCCAATGTGAATAGAGAGTGGAGTTGAAGACAGATTGGTGACTAATGCAGTCCAGAAGATGGATGAATTTGTGTGATAGTGGGTAAGTGACCACCGGATGAACTGGGAATGAGTAGGTATAAAATGCATGGATTGGCAGTTTGATGGTAGACTGATAGATTAACAAAAGCATGGGTGCTGAATGGCGGGTACGCGGACAAGAATGAATGAAGAGGTGAATTAACGAAAGGCCGTGAGTGTATCGAGAGGATGGTTTGCGAACTAATGAGCATACAAAATGAACACTTCTGCATTGTTAATTTCTCTCCTTTCAACAGAAAACTTTGACTTGAGTCAACTGTTCTGAAGAAAACTTCAATCATGGAAAGTTCCCTACCATTGAACTTGCGCCGTATGTGCATCCAACAGATGACAGGTTTTCTCACGTTGGAGAGACGCTCTCAACAAAAAAAAACTCAATCAAAATGAGTCGAGGTGGAGTCACACTGACGCCCCCTTCACCACTGTAAAGGGCCACACTCTTCTCCGTCTCCGTCTCCTTCTCCTTCTTCACCCTTCACACTGCGCATAGAGTGGGTGCGACTGGTATGAGGCAAAAAACTGCACCTCAGTGAATGATGCGATCACTCAATGCATGAGTGGGTATTTCCCTGTGCGGTCTCAACCACACTCTGCTTTAGGCTTGAAGGGCACCATTGCCAATATGGAGGCTTTCGCACTACCCCTAAATCGTGGTCATTCTCACCCACTCACCCACCCACCCACAGTCGTCCAGCGTCATTTGGTGGGGCTTTGGTGAGTCCATCCACTGACTCAGACAATGCGTCCATCCACTCGCAGACACGCATTTCATTGTGGGATGGAGGTGAGGAGGCGGAGGTGGAGGTAGAGGTGGAGGTGGAGGTGGAGGTGGAGGCGGCAGGACACAATGAGGCCTCGGAGTAACTATCAAATGGCCATAAGCTGACGAGGCTGATAGTTAGTTAGTTGGTTAGTTGACCCGGTTGTAGTGATTTATGCGTGTGTGCGGTGAAGTGAGCAACACTTGAGTGAGATGTGGGCAAGTGCTGCACAGATGTGGGTGGGTGGGAGGTGAGAGGGAGATGATCCATGCAGACCGTGTTGCCATTCAAAGGAGTCGGCAGGTTGGCGATGTGGCGGTCGGGTGAATGAATTATGCAAGTGTTGTGTAGTGAGTGGTGAATGCCACTCTAGTGGGGAGTGCGGCAGACTTCTCATGTCCTCCATTTCACTCAGCAGTCTTGTGGTTGTGGACCACTTGAAGGAGGGTGTTTTGCTCCACGGGTTAGTGTGTCGGTGTTGTAGTTTTGTGAGTACACATATGGAGTGAGGCGAAGGCAAAGAGTAGAGTTGGTTACACTTTGCTTGAATATCACACGCTGGTTTTACTTGAACAGATGAGGACTTGAAAATCGACTAGGTGAGTAAAGAGGGTTGGTAGGGATCTTGTCTAGCTATCGCTTCGATGTAACACGTGGGAAATTGGAAGTTTTGGGCAATCATTTCCAGAGACAATGTATCCCTAAGACACTCTTCACTGAGCTTTCCCCACTGTCGCACTATCTTGAGCCCCCATAAAGCTACAGCAGGCAATACAAACCACTTAAAATTATTAGAGTTTGTCTTCTTCAAGACGCTTTCTCAACGTATTTCTTAGTTTGCGATAATTTTTTGTCATATTCGCCGCTCAAACCTTGTTCCTAGCGAGGGTGAGGTGGAAGCCAAGGCAGAAGTAGACGCGGAAGCATAGAAAGAAGCAGAATGGAAAAGAGAGCTTGCCATTCTGAAGTGGTTAAAAAAATGTATAGTATGACTCAAATATGGCTTAGACTCTTCCTGGTCATGCAAAAGAATCTAACTATGCCACTAGCGACCGTATTAAAGGCAGAGGAAGATGAATGGAATCAGAAAGAAGAAAATGACATTGAGGAAGACTTGATTGGTGCTAGGCAAGTGGAGGGCACAAACATAAGGTAATAGCACTAGCCAACCTCATATGCTTTTTACTTTTTTCTCCTCTTTCTTCATGTATGTGACGAGAAGGCGTCCTTTCTTTTTCGACTATCTGGTGCGAGATTGGCTGACTTATTGACTGAGAGAGCTACTGGCAGACTGTCAAGAGGTGTAAAATTACATTTGAGGCGTACTGCACCATCAGGTGAATGAACACATCACCAGTTACTCAAAGAGGATCCACTCACTCCTCATCCTACGCTTCTAAGACCCCATTTCATCATTCACTCCGTGGGTGGGTGTTTTTGTGTAGTGAACTGATTAATATGCGAAATTGTTTTGAGCATATGCGCACCTTTTCACTAGCTGATTCACTTACTGTCCTACTCACCTACCTAACTCCTCTCCGTCCTTTTATTTACTCCCAAGCCCATCCAACCACTTGTCTTTCAGTCATTTGTTCTCCCCACTCGCTCATCTCACCTACGCACCATAGTAGCTGGTGGTCACTCTCTCTCCCTCTCTCTCTCTGCAAACCAACACCTCCGCCCAGTTATTCTTCTGCCCACTTGATCATACATCCACACTTTTTTTTTAGATTTGCTGCACCTTTATCAAGTCGGTAACTGAGCGATCTTTGACGATCTTGAGGCAAAGTGCAGTGAATCATCCCCACGAACAGAAACGACTGCGTCCTCTCGACAATGCGATATCTTGTGTACAAATCTCAGAATGTTTTTTTGTTAGGCGAAACCAAACAACGAGGGCGTTTTTAAATGCCTGGAGCTCGCCTTTTTGCTGAGGCACTTTGTGACAGCAATCACAGTGAGTTGTGGAATCCGCCTGTAGACTGCTTCGTTGGCTAATCTCTGCACGAAAATATAAGTTAGCTAGACATCATGACACATTTATTCTTTCATTCGGTAAAACTTTTTAAGCCTAATCAACTTGCTAAAGTTGTAGGACCTTTTTAAGTCATTTAAATTCTAAAACAAATGTTATTATCGTTCAGGTCAAGTTGGTACTCGCTAACTCCTTAAAAGGTAAGATGCTTTCAAGGCAGCTTAATTCCATCAATTTGTTTTTCTTTTAAGCTCTGGCTACTGAAATCCACTACAGTTTTCAGCGCTAAAAAGTCGTCTCGGTTTCAGGAGTTAAAAGCAGAAAGTTCTTTGGGATTCCGCATGCGTATAGAGATGAATTATTTCGCTGTGTTGAGAAAGAATTGTCTCTGATGCATTAGCCAAAACATTTAGGATTAAGTAGGTGTTCCACGCGCTTGTGGAAGGTTCGTAAACACCTAGTCACACCGAGGATGGGGTCTACGACGTGACTACGTACAAATGATTACTTCTGATGCCTTGCTCCTCACCCATTGGATCATCCATCATCAGGTTACACTTGAAGTCGCCACTGAGGCGTGAGTAAGTATCTGTTGGTTCAGGTTTTACGCCCTCGTTCACTCGGTACTTCGCTTACCATCACACGCTGATGCATCTACGTGTACACCCACGTAGGCACGCATGCCAATGGCACCACCTCTGTCTACCTGCCCCAGTCATTAAGGGAGTTGGCACCAAAGTATGGATTGGTTATAGGCAGTGCTCATAGCAAGACACTTGGCATCCACGTCAAGTGCGTGTGGCAGTACCCGTGGTGGCGTGTTGCACCACGACGCCTGTTTTGGTTTGCACACACATTTTTTCTTAATTTGACAAAGTTATCAAAGCAAGCCTTTTCCTCAACTGCTTATGCGTTGCGAAATCTAGTTCTACCGAAATAAAGGAGTAGTTCAAAAAGTTGAAACCCTATTTCATTGTCCATTTAATGTCTGATAAAGTGTTGCTGTACTGATTGACTCTCGATTTCGGTAAGGGAGCTGCTGAGGTGCTCCGCAATTGTACCTTTACTGGGTGAGCTGGCCTTCAGGCCGAGCCAGTAGCCCTCCAGCCCTTCTAGGTGTCGAATATATGTATTCTGCCCCGTACTGTACCTTCATTTAACTTTATGGAAGTCTCGGTGCACTACACCACCTAATTATGCAAAAGCTTTACATAGGGGAAGGTGTTCGTTCGTACCAGTAGGTTTGAGTCCACTTCCCGATTTCTGATAAACTGGAAATGGGAAATTTCTACATAAAACGTGGCTGTTCACTCATATGCAAAGAATCATTTCCGCTGTTTAATAGACATAAGGACTAGATGATTTGGCTAGCCACGTTTTTTTGACACACACTTGTTTATTGTGGTCAGTGATGCACCACACCACACTAGCAGAAGGCAATGTCCACTTTCCAGTCTAAGGTCTTAGGGTTCAATTCTAGTCCTTTTCGGTTGCCATTTGACCAACCTCCCTTCCTTTAGCCCAGGTAAGGCGATCACCTTAACTCTCTGCTTGCATCTCATCACAGATTTACATTCTGTCCCATTCAACAGGCGCGTGTTGATTTACGAAATGTCAAATGACTTGGAGCAAACTTTGGCCCAACTACGGAGAGGACCGCGGAAAATGTGGACGCCTTGGCGCTGAAGTGCAAGGAACGGAACTGGAAACTGTTCAATATGGTGGAGAGGAATGCTCTCTTCTTGTGGCACCGAATCGGTTGGGGGCCATTACAAACTTGTAAAAAGCTACGGAGTTCACAGACATAGCTGAGAGGTCATTCCGCTGAAGCACACACATGACTTTTCTCCAGTTGAAGTTGTCCATTAGCCAGAAAATAATAGTCAAAAATGTGTATGAAGAGTAGGTGCTTGCCTTTCTTGTAAACTGGATAGAAGGGGAATTCACTAATTATTTACTTCTCACGACTAGACAAAACAATAGGGAAGTGATAGCCAATAGCGGGTGTTATTTTGCTATTTCTTCCGTTGTGCGCCTTCGCGATTGCAATAGCTCTCAGTGGATGCTTTCATTCTGTAAGATTAGAATTTATCATTGTGAGTCTACTTATTAGTGTAGCCCTCCCCAAAGTCGTAATGGGCAATGTTAGTAGGAATGCGAAAACTTATAACAGGCATGCGGAAGAAGGGCGAGACAAGTGACACGGACGGTGACACGGGATTTCGAATGGTTCCCCATTAATCAGCCTTTGTCCAGACAAAAACAGCTGGCAAAGGCTTTAGAAGAATAAACAACCTCTGGTACCCTTCAGTATAATTTGTTATTACATAATTTTCAATTATCCCTAATGCCCTCTTGCTTCTTTGTGACTTCGGTGCCAGTTCTTAGGCTAAAGCATCGCATAAGTCAGAGTGCCGTAGGAATGAATACTACCGAACGGTTTGCGAATTTACGGAATGAAACGAAACGTCTAAACGCTATCTGTGGCCAAGTATGTGTATCAAATCGGCCACCGATTGTTTCTTAGTTTTATGCCTTCTCTGACATTTCCGATGAAGCCCCATGGAAGTGTAATAGTGTGGCCTTATAAATACTACTGAAATAAAATAACCACGGAGGAACTTTAAGCACAGAGGGAAGTACCAAAAGTAGCATAGGTAGATGTAACTCTTTTTGAAGGGAATTCGCCAAACACATTAAAGCCCTGTCACTTTCAGTCACGCCCAGTTCCAACTCAGTTGATTGAAGTGGGCCAATGTCATTTTTCCCCATGTTCTGTAAGGCACCTGATGACTTACAAGTAGTCGGCTTTCGTTTTGTCCAATTGCACGGGTAGGTTTCGGTGCCTTTCAATGTAGATAAAAAATGAAAAATTGTCCAGATCTGCTCATTTCGATTTCTTTTTGCAGAATTCACTTTATTCCTCTTTTCCTCTCCCGCTTCCAACTGGGGCTTGACGTCAAGGCATTTAACGGAATACCTTGAGTTACTGATTTCCTTGCATAAATTTCATAAGTAGAGCTTATGGGTCAACTGGATGACCTAAGCAACTTCACAAGATCTCCTGACAGCCTTTTTTGACTAGGAAAGGGAAGTTATTGAGGTGGGAAACATGACCGGTGTTCAAGTCGTTGTGTAACCCTTCGATCGACTGCCTAGCGTTGAATGCATCATTGAGGCAGACATCAACGTTACATGGCAGAGTAAATTACTATGGACTAATTTGCCTGAATTTAAAAACAAATGAGTCCATCGGCACTTCTTATGGTGCACTAAGAGACTCTTCCGCTACTACAAAGTCTCGCTAAAAATGAAAAGTGGAGTGAATGAGCTACAATGCGCTCTCGAATCAGTTCCTGACATGTTGATGTCCCTCCTTTCAATGAAAGACGATGGAGAAGCAGGAAGAGAGCTGGATGGGTGTGTAAAAAGATGGCGTCATGGCATGACTCGGAGAGTCTCCAGACACTCTCTTTCCCTTATCATAAGAATGGACTGAACTGAGTGTTGCAATTGCTTGAAGCTAAAGCTGAGGAATGGAATAGAGGATAGGAAGTAAAAAAGGTATTAGGGCAAGTGGGCGTCACAGGTATAAGGGAGAAGTAACAAGCCTCGTGCGTAAAGAAAACGCGCCCCTCATTTTTCGACCGTTTGGTGGAAGACTGGCAGGCCGACGGAGAATGCGACATAGCGTTTGCGGTGTATTGCACCGCTGGGTAAATTAACCCATCAGTGTTTACTCCTGGACAATCAGTTCACTACTATTTCTATGCTTCTAAGATGTATGATGAGTTGCAGACGCAACTGTTAACTAGTTAAGGACCGACAATTACGACTAAAACCATCCATACGATACGAGGCGTGAAACAATTTCTTCTTGCAGAACAGTTACGACCAATGCACAAGGGAGAGAAGAGACTTTTTTTAACAACAAAGGCCTCACACTTCACACTGCATATTTAACTCCCTGGAGGAACAGGGGCTGGGGAAGCGAGAGAATACTTTGCTATCTAATAATCATTTTTAGCCTCCGGATTTCCCTCTTAGTGATGTGTATCACCTTTCCTGGCATTGGCATCAAGCAGTCAAATGATCATTTGGGGTAGAGAGACAAAACGGGAGACCGAATAGGTTATTGGTTCTGCGTTGGATTGTCTGTTTCCGTCACCAAAGCCTTTAACGAAAGTGGAATTAGGAGCAAGGCTTTGTACCACCAAAAAAACGGCAAATTGTCTTGACAAACGAAAGTCTTACGATGTTTAGCATTGAATATGCTTAACTCTACCCAACATTGTTTCCTTTTAGTTATCTAAATTTTCCCCACTTTTGGAAACTTCAGCGCTTGGTAGGTCGGAGGCAAAGGGCAAAATCAACCTGGTCGCGGACGCTCGTGGTTCCTCTCAAGAGTCTGAGGCTGTCCCGTCGCAGATACTCAACTGTCATACTTCCCTGCCTGCATCCCAACACCCAATCTTCTAATAGCAGAGGTGGGAGAAGAAAAGAGGAGGAAAGGGGAGATTCCTCTACACATCTCCCCATCCATGCCTCTAAAAAAAATACAGTTTATAAAAGTAGGAGGTGAAGACAGGGTCCTGCTGAGGTCTGACTTGGTTCCCTCAGGGCAGTTTTGCTCAACCAGTCAGAGTGTGTATGAAGGTGGAGAAGAAATAAAAACTCACCAAACCCTTTCACAATCGTAATCTATCAGAGAGTAGGAAAGTGGAAATTTGATTCATTGGTAAACAAAAAAAAAATATCTACTTTCTATTGAAATAGGGACTGAAAAACAAAAGCTGTCGATCTGGTGTCTCTTCCTGCGGCAGAAAACTGACAATAAAAAAACAAACAAATTCTTGAACAAACAATCTTGTACAACATTGCTTGTCTTCCACATCTAAAAATCTGTCTCCAAGACCAAATTTACACATTAGTTTTTAATTTGGCGCACCGAAATTCGAGTCGAATATCCTCCTGCAATAAAGTGGAGTGATCACTGCAATGCTCCAATTGTTTGCCTAACTCTTCGTTTTGGTAACGGGTCACTTTAAGGACCTTGCCATTGTACCTTTGCCAGACGGCCAAGCCATCAGTCCAAATTCCTTCTGTAAGTAAGCACTGCATATTTTAACCCGAGTATTATGCCTTCTTCCTTCTTTAGGAAGGTATCGGAGCCCATTTTCATACCAGTGTGGCGCCCCAAGTCTCCCCTGACAACGTACCCTTACAAAAGACTTAATATAGACAATCAAAAGAGTAGGTGGAATGCCAGTCTTAATAACTTGTCTTATTACTAATGCGTTGACCAAAGCAATGAAGAACGAGGACTAACAATTGGAGTAAGTGTCATTCTGCTGCTCTGCTCATCAAGCACATGTTTTTTTGATGTCTGCCAGTCCTGGTTCTGACAAATCTGTTTGTCTCAATCTCGAACAAAAAATCTACGCTAAAAGGTTAGGAAGCATGGAACGACTCTCACTGAGTGAAGCGCACATCGACCTCTCCCAGCTACATAATGGTGTTGGCACCAGTGTTAACCACCTTTTTAACACCCGGTATAGCCTTTAAAGCAACACAAAAGCCGGTGGATTTATACAAATTTAGTTGCTACATTTCACAAAAGGCAATTAGATCGCTTTAAACAGCTCAATTTTACGTATATGCGCTGAATTAAGATAGATAAACTCACAAGAAGCATTTGATATCTCTACGCTGGTGGACAATTTAGAGAATGAATAAGAATAAGTTTGAGGGAAGAATCACTTTTTAAGTGGTTTGCGTTCTCCAGAGCCCTCCTTATCGTCACAGCAGCATGTAAAATAGCTACAACAAGTTTTGCCACAGTTTGCCAGACATGAACAGCAGGGACAACAGTAGCATGCGCAGCAGAAGATCGCAATCACCGCAACAGCCAGACAGATGGTTGTGATGAGTGGCCACCACCTATGAATATGAAATATCTAGATAGGCGATTTTAAATTGTTTAAGAATTTGTCACTTATCGTAAGGAAGAAAATTTAACTGCTTTTCCGATCACAGTGGTGTCGAGACACACATTCTTATGTCATGCAAAACAGGTGTCATGAGCCAAAACACCGTCTTGACGTACCTTCTGTCGTAACAGCACTTTGTGGAGGACGATTCACAGCATTCAACACTCCAGAAGAACCCACTTCTATCTTCGCATCTTGTTGATCCTGGAATACAAAGGACTATTAAATGAGACATCCTAAACAATCCATTTGGAATCGCATACAATGAACTGTATCCTCTATTTATTGTTGTTTACTACTCATTTGACTTCAAAGATGCCGCCATTGTAAAAACGTATATTTTGACTGTTTCATTAACCTCACCGGTTACATATGGAACCGCAAGTGAATAAGTCTGTGACATGTCACCTGTACGGTGGTCTGGATTACTGTGACCTTCAAAAAGGGTTCAAAGTGCAACAGAGTTGTCAAAAATTGGTTAGGTTTGGCTTGTCTAAGTGTTTCAACAGCTTACCCATTCAAAAAGTGGTGACAACAGGTATAAACGGCTGCTAGTTCACAAATACTGAGGAGCGGTGACTAGCATACATTGGTAACCAACTAAACTTTGGATTTAGTGAGTAAAGGGTAGCTAAATGTAAAATTTAACTTATCAGCAGCTATGACGAGGTTATTAATGTACAAGCTAGTCATTAAAAGTGGATTGTTGTCTTGATGATTGCTGTGAACAATTTTATGAGGCCATAAAAATGAGTGATTTAAACTTTGAATTTTAAAATCTTAACCACCTTAACAGAATCTTAAAACCCAAATGACTAACTCCCATTTGGATTAGGCACAAATTATGTTTAAAAAATTACAAGTGAAAAGTGATTCATCGGAAAACCTGTCACAAAAAAGAAACAGGACTGATTTTTTAAATTACGGCGAATCGCCAAGCAATTCTCATAAGTTTAATTTTTTTTTAAATCTGTCAGTTTTGCAAGGAGTAGTATAAGTAGATGAGTAGAATAAAGTGTCACCGACATACCGCACTTCTTGGCCTGTGCACCAGAGAGGAGGGCAGCCAAGGTCAGGAGACATATCCACCACACTCGGCACTCCATGCCTTTTGAGAATTTTGGTAAATGTGATCTCTAGTAAACAGAGTATCATAGTCACAAGTGCTTGGGTTCATTTTCAACTACCTCATTGGCTTCTCTCGGAAGCTGCAACCTATCGCCTTGTGGTGCCCTCGCATCACTCCACACCTCTTTGCTGTGCGCATGCGAATGCTTGTGTGTAGGTGTGCACAGATATTGCCTTTCAGCATCAAGGCGACAAAACTCAATGCCTTGTGCTCTGCTGAGTGCTTGATAAAAGAAAAAAAAAGTGATGAAAGTGTTTACCTCCAAATGCGATTGCTTCTTGGATGTGGTTGGGCTTTAAAGTTGGCATGCAGAGGGACAAGTGGACTTTGCCATGCCCAAGAATTTGGTTAATCTAGGTGTCGAGGGGAAGAGGGATTTAAGGAAATCATGCATAAGATATGGTGGTCCTATTTTTTCAAGCTGAAATTGTGGAAAAAATAAATAAGGATGAACTAGCTTCAGTGGCGCTGGACGCAGTAAAGGGCGCTTTCGAGCTGGAATAGTTTTCCGTTGTATCAACGGGTTGGAGAAAAAATAAAGGAAGGACTGAAAGTAGAAGCAAAACCTCGTTTACTCATTTCCCTTTATATTTAAATCACGAATCCTTAAACATTTTCTTTCTGTTTAAGGATTTTGCGTTGTCACAGAAGTTGCACAGAGATGGCAAAGCAAGTGATGAAAGTTTGGAACCGACTTTGCTGATTCTATTCTCTGTTGAATTATTTAAAATCTGGCTTGTAGCCAAAGCCACAGCCGTGGTTATCGTTGATAGAGACACAGGTATCACCAACAAGTTTACAGCATTCTCGGTGTCTGGCAACGCCACAGTGGCATTGGTGAAAAGTTCTCTTCAAGACGATCTGGTGACATGGTGATTCCACTAGTGCAGGGGTAAGGTTGTGCCAGGAGAAGTCATATTCTGGCAAGAGAAAGTTATTATTCGCAAAAAAAGGCTTTAGCAACTTGAAAGGTCTCAACCGAGATCAGAGGTACAGAAATAAAGAAAGTTGTGAGTTAGAACCGACGGTGTTGAACGTTAACTACTCATTCCATTTGCAAGGAAGCTCTACACCTGAATAAATTTAATCACATTTAAATGACTGCCTTAAGATTGACAAATCTTCCTGTTGGAGCATATAGCAGAATTAACTTTTTGTGTATTGTTAAATTTAATGAAAAATACAGTCTTTAGTGGCGCCTGAAAGCCTCAGATTTCATGAATTGATACGAGTTCGTGTGGATTAAAATTTCCCTAAAAAGATCACTCCTTGTGCTTTGGCTGGAAACACTAGAGTGACACTTCACTTCCTTTTCGTAAAACAATAAAATCAAACCAACAAATCTGAGGATGCGTCTCTCCCTTGTTGATGTGAACAGGTACCAACAAGAAATCTCGGTTGAATGCTACATTTCTAGGTTCGCTTCCAGAACCTAACAGGAGCATTCACAACAAAATTGCATCATTCGCATTAGTCGCAGCTATTTAAGGCAAGTTATTCCCTACTTCAAGCAAATCACATTACGTTACCCTTTAAACCACTTCATGGGAATTAATCCTTTGATGCACCTTTTCCTCTCTTTCGGTCCAGTGCCTTTAAGCCCTACACTTATCTCAGGTGGAAATTTCGCCCACCTACTCCCAATCCATGGACTCCGGGAATCCGACTTCTCAGTTAGTCCCACATTCCACTTTTTTTGCCTATTCAATGTGGTTTGGTGATTCGATTGTAAGGCTGAGACTTCGCTATGTGGAGGAAGGCAAATCGCTTTGCAAGGGTGCTGCATCAACCCCACGAAACGGTTGCATGACCGAGTAGTGACGCTCACAAATGTACACACCATTAAAAGTTAAGGGCATATTAATCTAGATGAATTGCTTGTTTATAATTTTATGCTAATAAAACACCGCTGGGTTCTTACTCCCACTACCTGCTTCTGATATACCATTTTAATGGCATTAGTTAACAGCTTTGACTCAAATTGTCAAGTTTCCTTATCCAAAATATTTCTTCAAAAAGCGGTGCAACGATGCCTACAAAACTTTTGGAAACACATCCTGGAAAGTGTACTTTGATAATTTAGCAAACTTCCATCAAAAACTGCTTTTCTGGCCCTAAACCATCGGATACCACCAATGCTTAGTGGGTGACACCCACTCAATTTCAGAGCCTATGGGCTAAGCCATTGCGCCCTAATTTTATCCAAACTTGCCGTTATTCCCACAGATATAGTAGCTCTCCAAACAGAAAGTAGTAGAAGTTGAGGAGTGGTTAGGTTCATTACATGTATACTGTGTTCATTATGCAAAGGCAACCATCGACGAACAGGGAACCAAATCCTCCAATGGCAATACAGTGTATAAAATACTCCTCAATACTCCTCGTCTTCCTCGCCTTCGCATTCCACACTGTCCTGTCCGACCTCCTCGTAGTCTTTTTCCAAAGCTGCCAAGTCTTCACGAGCTTCAGAAAACTCACCCTCCTCCATGCCTTCACCAACGTACCAGTGAACAAAGCAGCGCTTGGCATACATCAGATCAAATTTGTGATCCAAACGAGCCCAAGCCTCAGAGATTGCTGTTGTATTAGAAATCATTGCAAGGGCTCGTTGAACTTTCGCCAGATCGCCGCCTGGAACCACAGTAGGTGGTTGGTAGTTGATGCCAACCTTGAAACCAGTTGGGCACCAGTCAACAAACTGGATGGTCCTCTTAGTCTTGATGGATGCAATCGATGCATTGACTTCCTTCGGGCCAACATCTCCACGGAAGAGAAGGCAACAGGACATGTACTTTCCATGACGCGGATCGCACTTCACCATCTGGTTGGCAGGTTCAAAGCAGGCGTTCGTGATTTCAGCAACGGTAAGCTGTTCATGGTAGGCCTTTTCAGCTGATATTGTGGGTGCATACGTGACCAGAGGGAAGTGAATTCTCGGATAGGGCACTAGATTTGTCTGAAATTCAGCCAAATCAACGTTGAGTGCTCCATCAAATCGTAGGGACGCCGTCATTGAGCTCACGATCTGACCCACAAGTCTGTTCAAGTTGGTATAGGTCGGACGTTCAATGTCTAGATTGCGTCTAAAATGGAAAAATTGCAGTAAGTTAGTAATTGACTACTTATCAAAAGTAAAATTGTTGAGAATGTAAGATGTCTTACCGACAGACATCATATATGGCTTCGTTGTCAAACATTGCCGCGCAATCGGAGTGCTCGATCGTGGTATGAGTGCAGAGGATCGCATTATATGGCTCAACTACGGTTGAAGAAACTTGCGGGGCTGGGTAAATGGCGAATTCAAGCTTCGATTTCTTGCCGTAGTCAACACTAAGACGTTCCATTAAGAGCGACGTGAATCCCGATCCAGTTCCACCACCGAATGAATGAAAGACGAAAAAGCCCTGAAGACCAGTGCATTGATCAGCCAATTTTCGAGTTCGATCCAGTACCAAGTCGACAATCTCCTTGCCAATGGTATAGTGACCACGTGCATAGTTATTGGCAGCATCTTCCTTGCCAGTAATGAGTTCGTCGGGATGGAAGAGTTGACGGTACGTTCCTGTACGAATTTCATCCACAACAGTGGGTTCCAGGTCGACAAATATGGCCCTAGGCACATGTTTTCCTGCTCCAGTCTCGCTAAAGAATGTTTCATATGAATCATCACCACCTCCTATGGTCTTGTCACATGGCATCTGACCATCGGGTTGGATACCGTGCTCAAGACAGTAGAGCTCCCAGCAGGCGTTTCCAATCTGACAACCGCCTTGACCAATATGTACACTGATACATTCACGCATTGTGTTGGGATGTTTGTGAAAATCGGCGTCCCAAACGCTGACGGAGCAGGAATGCCAAGAGGTATGAAGGAGAACCTCTCGAGGGTTGACCTTTTATACCCTATCGGTGACCTTGAATTCATCCCTTTTGGGCCAATTGGAAGATGCAGGTTGTTATGGTGAATCGGTGGGCTTCCTTAACTCCAACCAATCTCCTTTGAAGACTTATCGATTGGTTTGTGAATCCCAGCCGTCTAAAGGGGAAAACGCGGAAATCACGTGATTGGTCACTTGAGATAGTAAAACTCCTCTAAACTCCCAAGTCCATAAAGAATTTGTTGACTGTAAATCTAGTAAAAAAGATGGTTTCTTATGTGCAGACGATTCCAATAAAGCTAGAGTAAGGTCAGTACTAATGATGTTGCATCAAGAACAACATTCCGATGGTATTTAATACGTGTAAATCCGTTAAAGTATGGGTATTTAAGGGTTTAAAAATATCAACCTTTTATAGCAAACCGAAATGACGGGAAGGAGCTCATTTTAAGTGTTAGAGGATTTATTAAACCATAAGTAAGTAGAAAGATGGATCCTAAAATGTAAAATTGGCAAAACGATTTCATGCTTCATGGATCGGCAGAAGAAATGAGCTCTTAAGGTAGATAGTAGTTAAAAATGAATCCAAAAAAAGAAAAAAACAAAGCTCTTTTTCACAATAGCTCTGAAAAATAGCCTTGATTACATTTGAAAAAGCTATTTCCATTTCATAATCACTAATTTCATTTGTAAAGTATCTTATTTTCGGCTGCCTAGCCTTCTATGAGCCATAAACACAGTTTGCTTTAGAAAGAGTAGATGGGAGGTGCAATGGCAATTTCCCAGTCCTTACTAAGGATTTTTTTTCCTTAATAGACTTGTATTGCACAAATGATGGGTGGGCTGCCGGAGTCTATGTCACATGCTCCTTGCCTTCTACCTCTACCACATTGATTTGGCTCGGTGTCACGCCACAGTCTTGACGATCACGTGTTGATAGTGTTCAAGAGCCTCACCTTTCTAAAGAGTCTGAAACGTCCAAATGGCCAACAGATGCTAACCACAGCAGTGTTCTTTCTTTATTGGGTTTTTGTTACTCCGATTGGTTTGTTATCATGGTGCGTATATGACTTGAGTCGGTGTTCTTTGTCAAGAGGGGTCATTCAGTTAACGGAGTCTTTGAGGCGTCTTCGTATACAAAACCACTCGCCTGTGATTAACTTCTACACTTATCTCCTCACTTTCCGCATCGGCTATGCGTTATGATTGTGGAGGATTGTTTTGTAGTCTTTTCACAGTCCTGCTCTTTTTCCCTCTAGTCTCGTATCTTTGAATTAAGGTTATTGGTTTGAAGGTGCAGGGTGCAGGGTTTTTGAAGTAACCCAAGACTCATAGGAGGAATTAAAGTATACCCACTCCTTGGGAGTCAGTGATGTCTTCCTAGTCACGATGTTGGTCCAATCAACCCGTTTACCACCTAAAAAGGCGGTCTCAAACAAATAAATACTGCAGTATTATACAAGTCCATTATCTTTGCCTCCCTGAGCCTCGACACCCTTTGAACAAACAAATGAGTTGGTCGGAGTTAGTGATAATCAGTACAAATTTAGGGCAGTCTGGATAATGAACTCTTCTTTGCCTCGGGAAATTCTGACGACTCCATTGGTCCGCTTCTCGCTTCAGGAACCATGACAATGCTGTGAAGTGCTTCAAGCGTCTCCAAAATTACTCGAAATAGTGGAGGGAATAAGTAACAAATCAAGAATGCTTTAATAACTTATCTCAATGCATAATGACTATACCTTCGTTTGCTTCATTATACCTTGGCTGTTTGTTGACTTCGCGGTTTGGGTAAGGGAGCCACTCGAGTGCCCCGTGGTTGCGCTTCCATGCCAGTAGCCCAGCGACCTACTGTATGCATGCTCGGCTCGAGTAGCATTCCTTCCTTCACCCTCGGGAAAGCCTTAGCGTATCACAACTCGCCTATGGAAATTGATATTTTAGTAAAATAATGCCATTTTGTAAATTCTTGAATGAATATGGAGTGCGTAAAATAATGGACCTTGGCGCATTATGGGAACACTTGACATGAAGACCTCCAAGCCAATGACTTTTGATATCTTATATGACTTGGATACTTTTTTAGCCATAAGTTTGGTTACACGGGCACTTAAGTTTTTGTAGATTCGCCTTCCACTCAGCGGCATGGTCTTCAGATCATGTCAGCAGCCTTCCAGCACTTCTGAATGGTGGTAATACATTATCTACCATACTGTCGTGACTTTCTGTAGTTTCAGGGAAGGCTAGGGGCACTGCATACTTTGGCGACAAGATCATTCATGCGTGTCAGAGAATGATGGAATTGCAAAGCACGTATAGCAGTATCGTGAGATCTAAAACAGCAAAACGTGAAATTTTGCAATCAATCCACTTGAGGAAGGGTCATTGGAAAATGATTTATGGTACTTCAGGAACTCTGTTAAAATTCGAAAAACTATTTCATTGCTAGCTTTTGTAGCAATGTGGCTGAAGGATCACAGCCTCCAAGTCCAGTTCACAAAGCATCTGCAACACTTTATTTGTTCGGACTGCCGGTTTCGGTCACTTGGGTGGCCACATTGCCCTAGCCGGGCAAGTCTGGCCTCCGGGCCATGCCAACAGCCCTCAATCCCTCTGTTTGCTGAATATCTGTATTCTGCCCTAGTACTGTCTTGTCTTCAAAGAAGTCTTGGGACACTACATTGGTGGCAGCGGAAAGCAAACCCGACTAAAATGGCTTTTTATTCCCGATCCATACCGCCTGTGGCAAGCTTTAGCGGTATGAAAGAAGTGCATTTGCTACGGGTGGGAGAATTGCTGACATCCCATGACAGAAGAGCTCAGAACGAAGTCTGCCCTTGGCTCTCGTCCATCTCCGTGTTCTGCAAGAAAGCTGTTAACAACTGAAGCGACACTAGCCGTGAACCACCTGGGAACGTTTCGTTGCGCAGATTCGCCTGACATCCAGTGCTCTAACGCCTCCCTATGGACAAGCTGATGCTCGACAGAACCCCTTACTCTGATCTTATTTCTCAAACCGAACGAAACTCCAAGTGCAGTCGAACTGCCAGGAGGGATTAGTGACGTGGTGATCAAGCGTGTCTTCAGTTGGGCTCGAATTTCGATGACTGGCATGGTTAGCTCGTGGATGTCTCTCCAGCACCGATTACGTTGTGATGGCTGACGCGAGGGGTTGATCGAGGGTATCTTCGGGGATGACGCTCAGAAGAGGAAAAGGACTGTGTAATGCTTTGTTTGTTCCGATTGCCGGTTGTGGTGATTTTTATGGCCATATTGTGCGAGTCGGACCGGCTAGCCTCCGGGCCATGCCAGCAATTCCAACCCCCTTGTTTACAGAATGTATACATTTCGAGTTAGTTTTATGCCTTCTTTAGCACCCAAGGAAGTCTCGGGACGCTACAGCATCAGCTACCTTAATTATTTTACCTAATTGCCAAACCTTATCATCAGAGAGTGAAGGAAATCTACTGCAGACGGATAAAATCCGCAGAGTCTCACTTTAGCAATCGTTCCAATTTTTGTGATTGCGGTGAACAGTTAAAGCAACAATTAAATGTTCAATAATGGACGTATTTTAGGGATTAAAATTTGAAGTACTTCAATAAGGATGTAAGAGCCCCGTAAGCGAGTGGTAAGATATTAATGCTCCTAGTAGATAAACAGGATTAAAAGACGAATAAATTGGAACGAAAGCATGATTCTGGACCATAAGTTTTGGGAGCTATCCAGAAATATTTCGCTACCGAATAGCCATGCTTTTATATTAATGCTCCCCAGAGGCATTAAGTAACATGCACACTGACTCATTGAGAAACAAAGTTTAGCTTTGATTTGTGCAAAAATAGTGAACCTTTGCGATGCAGGAAAAGAGAATTGTGAGGTTGTAGATTCATCTAATCTGTAGCGTCCCGAGGCTCCCTTTACGGTAAAAGAAGGCGCAGTACTAGGGCAGAATACACATATTTTGGAAACAGAGGGCTTGGGGGCTGTTGGNACTGTAGCGTCCCGAGGCTCCCTTTAAGGTAAAAGAAGGCGCAGTACTAGGGCAGAATACACATATTTTGGAAACAGAGGGCTTGGGGGCTGTTGGCAAGGCCCAGAGGCCGGCCAACCAGCTAGAACAAGATGGCCACCCAAGTGACCGAAATCGGCAGTTCGAACAAACAAAGTATTACATAATCTGACAGTTTGCGCGGGTTCAAATGTCCTTTTTCCCATGAGCATTTTCGGATGCCCTCTCAGAAATGCGGATGCTTTCAATGCATCAATGTCTTTGCAATGGCTAAAACAGAAGAATGACTAAGGATGGCGTGTGGAACGATACACAAGTAAAAAAAGAGTAATGTGTTTTGAATTTTGTTCGGCCGTTTAACCAGCGACGTAAAAATCAGTCTTCCTTTTTAGCAGCATGATCTTGAAACCATTCTAATAATTTTACAATTTTAGTTTGAACTAGTTTAACTAGTTGTAGCTTCAGAGAACACTCGAAATGTTACGCCGTAAACGACGTCAACTAACTTCAAAAGTAGGTTGAAATAATAATTGATGCAAGTTTAGAACCAACATTTTATTTTCTAGTGGCACAGTTCATGTTTAATAAATGTAAATAATTTATGTAAATTAGCGCTAAAAATTTTGCTACTACTTAATAGTTGTCACCATGTCTTTGCAGGTAAAGTGATCAAACGTGGATAATAAAAGATCTTATAATAAGTATTTAGTGTAATAAAGGCTAAGATTAAAATTAAATTCTGGTTAACCATGAGTTTGCTGTTTAGAAGTGTCAATTTGTTTGGTTGTTCTAATTCATACCAATCAGCTGATTATCTTATTTCGCCCAACTCGCGTTGTTTCTACATTCCTAGGTACGGTTGGTCTCTGGAGAGACATAATAAGCATGTAACTTGGCGATTGAATGTAAAATATCGACCAAATTATAGCACTTTTGCTTGATTCGCCCCAATAATGTCCTGTAAACATGTGGAGAATTTTCTCTCTGTACGGACGAATTTCGTTGCAGTGGACGCAGTCTTACGTTTCGTTGTGTTCCCCATATCTGAAAAGGCGATAAAATATAAAGTACGTATGCTGTGTCGCTTGTATAGCTGACCTGCTCCCTAAAACATTAGTTGGTGTAACGTGTAGGAATTGCGGTTTCTCTTCATGCCTACTTTCTTATTTATTTCTAAACCAGTGAGGGTGATTCAAGGCGACTTAGTGCATAAACTTCAAAATCTTTTTTTTTGTTCCTTACAGTCTTCTCTGTCATGCCACTATTGCCATGACTTTCCGGTCAATTCTCAGAGAAATAGGCCGATTTCGTTATTAGCGTGTGCTCATTGTATTCATTTTTCTTGTTTCACAAACCATCACATTGAAGACCATGTAAAATCCAATCCTGATCATAATATTTGTGAGTTTGTTTTGTGGAGTTATACTCTGTTTCTTGTTATTGCAACTATTAACAACCATACTCTCACAAAACTTCAGCCATTTGTCTCGATCAAGGTGAGCTTTATTGCTCCATTTGCCACGATTTCGTTTACTGCGAGCGCATTGAGGCGGCTTATAGAAATGCACTGTCAATGTATACAAATAAGTTTGGTGAGTATGTAGCTCAGCATCGCATCATCCTTTCAAAACATAGTGAAATATTTTTTGCATGCGTTTCTACCTTTTAGGTCGATCAGAGCGTCCCTGGCGACCGTCATATAAGGAGCTGGAGTACGTTCCTTATTTAAAGTCTGTTTGCCTGCCAGTATCAGCTTCACACTCACGACGTGAGTCTTGTAGCATTTCAGTTTTCGAATCTTGTCCTTTTTTAATCACTTCCCCGATGCGTGTCTTTTAGAAACGCGGGGTCTCGTTAATATGGGCAACACTTGTTTCCTAAACGTTGTTGTGCAAGCTCTTACGCACACTCCAGTTTTGCGTGACTTTTTGCTCTCAGACCTTCATCGATGTGATAATCCGACCCGGTCTCGTAACTGTTTAGCCTGTGAAATGATAAGAATCACCCAGGAAGTGCGTTAATTCTAGTATCCAATTCATTTCTGTCAAAAAACTCGGGACTTATGAAGTGGCCCTGCGTTTTAGATTTACCGACCCGTTCTAAGTCCCTATGTACCAAGCAATCTCCTACACTCAATCTGGTTGCATGCACGACATCTCGCAGGCTACGAACAACGCGATGCTCATGAGTTTCTCATTACCCTCCTCACCCTCATCCATTCACATTTGGTTGGTGAACAGGCACCAAGAGAGGGTTCGTTCCCCGTCTCAGCATCCCAGTGCTTTCTTTGGCTACTACGTTATATCTACTTGGTTTTTTAAGTACAGCTGTCTTTTAACAGATGATACGGATGAGACTCTGCAACATCACGATGGAAGTTCAACGACCTCTTCGACTAAACGTCGTTGGCATGACAGTGAGAAACTTCTGATGGCAGGCAACGGGGGAAGTAGGGGTGTCTCCCCCGAGTGTCTCTCCAATTCCTCTCAACACGAGAAAAAGTTCAAGTCTTCTCCGTCCTCGGTCACATCAAGCACGACAGGCGAAATGGATGAGCGAAGCGCGCCAGCTTCACCGGTTTCATCGCTGTCGGATCGCACGGAGATTGTCACCAATGATAGCAATAATAACAATAGCCGTGGTGCCAATCACACCGCCACTGATACCAACTGTGACTGCATTGTTCATCAGGTTTTCTTTGGTGACCTTGAATCGGTCATCTCGTACCGAGGCTGTGATCATCGATCCTCCACAGTGGATCCCTTTTTGGATCTCTCCCTGGACGTCGCTCAGCGAGGCTCCACCTCCTTAGCCGCTTGCCTCTCTTCCTACTTCCGTCCAGAAGCCATAGACGGCCTTCTTTTATGTTCTCAGTGTAACATTAATCGGCCCGCTGTCAAACAGTTTTCCCTCCTTCATCTTCCCACTGTGGTTTGCTTTTATTTAAAGGTTTGCTACTGTGCCTTGAACTCGTAGCCTATATATAACCCTTTGAAACCGTCGTTTTTTTTTTTTTTCTCATAGCGATGCCATCAAGATACGAAAATTAACACGTCCATCAGCTTTCCTGTGGAACTAGATCTGACACCGTTTGTGGCACAACTTGCTGATCGTCAATCCGCCTGGTATGACAGGTAAGCTGGGGAGGGAAAAGTCGATTTCGGCTGTTTTTTGTGGCCTTTCTATGACAATGATCTTGGCGTCTGCAGGTACTCCCTGTATGCAGTTCTGAATCACAGTGGACAAACAAATTCAGGTCACTATACGGCGTTCATTCGTTCGGGCCCTGGGTGCTGGTGTCTCTGTGATGATCAAAAGATTGTTCCTGTGACTCTGGAACGTGTTTTGACCACGGATGCTTACGTCCTTCTCTACCACAAAAACTTCCTCGCACCCAATTCCCCTTCGCCAACACCTTCCGCCAACAGCGCCACCGCCCCTTCTGGCTCCTGAGCTGCAGAGTAAATCATCTTCCGTCCGTGCAATACACACTATTCTCCCCTTTCCCTCTTCTTGTTCCCAATTCTGATGCGTGTACAAAGTGACAGACCTTGTGCATTTATCCTCCGTAAATGATCGATCATTACCAACTAACTACGATTGCCTGCAATTGTCGATAATTTGGTGTCTTCTCATCCTCTCCTACCCTGTATGTCTATCTCGTGTAGGTTGTTTCGTTTCCCTCGCCTCTCCACCTTGTGGCTTTGTCCGCAAATCTCATTCCCCTTTTCAACCTTCCATGTCCGGTTATACGTCTGATTTTTTGCTCTGTGTTTCTTTCCTGTCTCATTAATGCTCAATCACGATTGCAAATGAAATGCCTTTCAGACCGAATTCTGGGATTTTTTTCTACTTTGAAGACGTGGCATAGTTGAACTGATATTTTCTTGAGGTGTCTTGTGCGTGTATCCGATCAATTAGGTCATTGTTTAGCGCCTTGAATCACCCCTGAGTCTGTGATATGACACATCGGTGTACAGAAGACGGCGGTGGAATTAATATTTGCTGAAGTGCCTGTGCAGTTCAAACACCGTACTGCCATGCCATGTTTCCCTTTCTCAGATGCCGTCCTCGATGTGTCTTGTCGGTGATTTTAACCCGTCTACGGACTGCTGACGTCTGCAAGCTCGTCCTGAGCCGGGAAGGCAATCGATGCCAATGTCTGTGATGCATCACATCCGCTGGTCACGTCAAATTAAAATAACTTATTCCACGGCAACAGCACTGGGTACTACCATGGGGGCAACGTACACAACAGTAAGTTGTCAATGTGCTCTATTACTAGCGGACGGTGGCAGGTGTATGTCGTTAATCAGCACAACAGACAGGCATGTCTGTGCGTCGTCGGACACCAATCACAAGCCTGCTCAAACATTCATCAGTGAGGCGTCTCATTTGAGTGGTGCCAACACCTCAGTGATGGTCCTGTCAGTAAATCAGTGGCAATCTTGACCGTAGTGCTTGCAAGTTATCCCAGTCAATAACCGTGTCAGTCGTCCCCATGATCAAACGTCTGATCGTGGCTCTCTGGTCGATGTACAGCTACCTGTTGGGTGGTGAAATTGTGCAGGAGACCAATGTGTCTGTGTCAGTCGCCAATGAATGCAATTGTTTTATGCAAAACTAAATTTTGAAAAGTCATCTGATGCCGGCATCAGGACAGCATTCTGCTCTTGTTCAGCACAGTAGACTCCAAACTTACACTAGCTTGAAAGAGTGGTTTGGCAAGGTATGTCAAGATTGCATCATTGCTCATGACGTAGTAAAATTCGTATGGATTCACTACCAGCATTAATGATGAAGTGGCATTGGATGTGTCTTCGAGGAAATGTCAAAATCAGCATGCAAATGATGCGGTAAGAGACAATGTGGAGAAATTTGTAATACTTTGCTTTGGACTGCCGGTTTCGGTGATTTGGGTGGCTATATTGCCCTAGCCGGGCAAATCTGGGCTCCGGACCATACCAACAGCCCTCAATCCCTCTGTTTGCTGAATATCTGTATTCTGCCCTAGTACTGTCTTGTCTTCAAAGAAGTCTTGGGACACTACATTGGTGGCAGCGGAAAGCAAACCCGACTAAAATGGCTTTTTATTCCCGATCCATACCGCCTGTGGCAAGTTTTAGCGGTATGAAAGAAGTGCATATGCTACGGGTGGGAGAATCGCTGACATCCCATGACAAAAGGGCTCAGAACGAAGTCTGCCCTTGGCTCTCGTCCATCTCCGTGTTCTGCAAGAAAGCTGTTAACAACTGAAGCGACACTAGCCGTGAACCACCTGGAAACGTTTCGTTGCGCAGATTCGCCTGACATCCAGTGCTCTAACGCCTCCCTATGGACAAGCTGATGCTCGACAGAACCTCTTGCTCTGAACTTAGTTTCCAAACCGAACGAAACTCCAAGTGCAGTCGAACTGCCAGGAGGGATTAGTGACGTGATGATCAAGCGTGTCTTCAGTTGGGCTCGAATTTCGATGACTGGCATGGTTAGCTCGTGGATGTCTCTCCAGCACCGATTACTTTGTGATGGCTGACGCGAGGGGTTGATCAAGGGGATTGTCGGGGATTGCCACTTTCGGTGACTAATGTGGCCATATTGTGCAAGCCGGGTTGGCTAGCCTCCGAGCCATACCGGCAGTCCCAATTTCTCTGTTTGCTCTGCCCTATTATTATGCCTTCTGTTACATTCAAGAAAGCCTCGGGATGCTACAAGAGTCGCAGCACTTTCTTCCTTTTATAAGCCTCAAAGGTCCGGTTTTAGTACAATTATCCAAGACTTAGTCTAAGTGACCTCCATCTGATTGCATCCATTGATCACAGGTTGTTGATGTCCATTGTCATTATAAAGATCTGGAAGGACCATGGTTGTTGTTGTTGTTGTTGCTAAATTAAGAACGCTAATTGCTTTAGATTTCAAAATCAAGCCTCCTGGAATAGCCTTCATATTCTTATAACTTGTAATGCTACGTTTGTACTCATTTGATCACTAGATTTGCTTTTTAAGTAGTATAGTACCCACAACGCGACAATACAAACATGACTAGTGAGTTGCCCTTATTCCTGATAAGCTTGAAATGCAACAAACAGAAATCAGGGACCCTAATCATCATTGTAATTATTATTTCATTTGATTTATCTTTTTTTTGCTAACCACTCCCCCTCCGTCTAGATTATTGATCATATCAACTGATAGCAACTGTTTGTTATTGTTTGATCGATAAGAAAAATTCAAAATACGGCCTGATTTCTCTACCGATCTTAGCCCCAAACTTTCTGCATCATGGTGAGTAATTACTGGCCACAGCACTAAATTTTGTCCCATCTACTGGAGTTTTATCCCATTTTTTTCTTTTACAGCGAGAAGTAATAAGTATCCATGTTGGTCAGGGCGGTGTGCAGATGGGCAATGCCTGCTGGGAGCTCTACTGTCTGGAGCACGGTATCCAGCCGGACGGTCTGATGCCCACTGACAAGGCCCTAGGTCACAGCGATGACTCATTCAGTACCTTTTTCAACGAAACCGGAGCTGGAAAACACGTTCCACGTGCTGTGATGGTCGATTTGGAACCTACTGTGGTTGGTAAGTGAAAGCTTAGCCATTTAAACAGGAAATGCTTCTTTTTTAAATAAACTGATCAATTTTAGATGAAATCCGAACTGGCACATACCGTCAGTTATTCCATCCAAGTGAATTAGTGACCGGGAAAGAGGATGCGGCTAATAATTATGCACGTGGACACTATACAGTGGGAAAGGAAATGGTTGACCTAATATTGGACAGAATACGGAAGTTGACAGACTGTTGCAGTGGTCTGCAAGGCTTCCTGATCTTCCACTCCTTCGGTGGTGGAACGGGCTCGGGTTTTACCTCACTCCTAATGGAACGCATCAGCGTTGACTACGGAAAGAAATCTAAGCTCGAGTTTTCAATCTACCCAGCTCCCCAAGTATCAACTGCAGTTGTTGAACCCTACAACTGCATCCTCTGTACCCATGCCACGCTGGAACACTCGGACTGTGCGTTCATGGTCGACAATGAGGCGATATATGATGTGTGCAGGTAGTGTTGACGTAATCTTTGCTTTATTCATTAGAATACCCGTCTTTCACGCAATTTTTTCCCACAACAGACGAAATTTGGATATCGAACGACCCACCTATACAAATCTAAACCGATTAATAGCCCAAATGGTTAGCTCAATCACCGCGTCTTTGCGTTTCGATGGAGCACTGAATGTCGACTTAACTGAGTTTCAAACCAACCTTGTTCCCTACCCTCGTATCCACTTCCCCCTAGCTTCCTATGCTCCTACTGTGTCTGCAGAAAAAGCCTACCATGAACAGTTGACCGTGATCGAAATTACTAATGCCTGCTTTGAACCAGCCAATCAGATGGTAAAGTGCGACCCACGCCATGGAAAGTATATGGCCTGTTGCATGCTCTATCGAGGAGATGTTGTTCCCAAGGATGTAAACGCTGCAATAGCATCAATAAAATCCAAGAGAACTATCCAGTTCGTTGATTGGTGCCCAACTGGCTTCAAAGTTGGTATTAATTACCAACCCCCCACAGTGGTTCCCGGCGGTGACCTGGCAAAGGTTCAACGAGCCGTCTGCATGATGAGTAACACAACAGCGATTGCGGAACCATGGGCTCGTCTTGACCATAAATTCGACCTAATGTATGCGAAAAGAGCCTTCGTTCATTGGTATGTTGGTGAAGGTATGGAAGAGGGCGAATTTTCCGAGTCTAGGGAGGACATGGCAGCTTTGGAGAAGGACTACGAAGAGGTTGGAACTGACACCTTAGAGGCTGAGGGCGATGAAGAAGAGGAATACTAGACGGCGTTACGGTATTCTTAGCAACCTCTTTGTCCCATGGCCACTCGTTTTTCTTCCCTTTTTTACAAATGTTTTATATTCGTCTGTCACTTTAATAAACCTGTTTAATAGAACCTTTTGATCCCGGAGCATCCCGACTTGGGTTGGCAAGGAGAAGGGGGTGGGGAAAGACATTAGCAAAGCTTTCATTTATTACCAGCATACGTTGACGGACCTGATCAAATCACTACTGCATTCTGTAATGCATAGATATGAGCGTGATTTCGAAGGGGAAAATGTAACCTCGCCGTTTATAGCATATCTTTACCTGGGGGATCTTACCCGTAATCGGGAATAACGGAAAATCCTCTAATTAGTCACACATAATTGAATTCTTCATTTGTTCTAACTTAGCCTTATGAACATTACTCCATTCTATTTTAAATTCACGGACAATTTGTATCTCTTTTGATTAGGCGAAACGAAACAGGTTTTACTCATCATTATTGGGCTAATTTCCCAAACAATAATCGTGCTTTTTGATATGACTTTACAATTCACCGAATTTGCGACTAATTTTCCCACCATTTGAGACCACGAGTTAATTAATAAAAAATCAATGACCTATTGTTTACAAATGCATTTTAAAGTAAAAATCGATGGCCACCAAATTCAGGATAATCGATTTTTCCCAATTGCCTTTAAAAGCATCTGAATTGTGTCAATCAATACAGTTATACATCGAGCATTTTGTTTATCGGATGGTAAGCATGCATTTGGTTGGGCTTTTTACTAAAATTGTTGGTTAATTGTTTCTTTTTTTTCTATCCTTCATTTCTCTCTCTCTCTAGCGTGAGATAATCAGCATTCACATCGGTCAAGGTGGCGTACAAATGGGCAATGCCTGCTGGGAGCTCTATTGTCTAGAGCACGGTATTCAGCCAGATGGTCAGATGCCATGCGAAAAGACCATCGGTGGAGGGGATGACTCATTCCAGACTTTCTTTTGCGAAACTGGAGCTGGAAAACACGTACCACGCGCAGTTATGGTTGATCTTGAACCTACAGTAGTTGGTAAGTTGACATATGCGTCCATCTGTCCATAATTTCGAAAGTAAAAATTCAGTTTAACACCTTTCCATTGTTGTTTTTGTCTAGATGAGGTGAGGACCGGAACATATCGCCAACTTTTTCACCCAGATCAACTAGTTACTGGGAAGGAAGATGCGGCAAATAATTATGCAAGAGGTCACTATACAGTGGGAAAGGAAATGGTTGATGTCATTTTGGATCGAGTGAGGAAAATGGCCGACTGTTGTACTGGAATGCAGGGTTTCCTTGTTTTCCACTCCTTTGGTGGAGGTTCAGGATCTGGATTTACATCTCTCCTTATGGAACGACTCTCCGTTGACTACGGAAAGAAGTCCAAGCTTGAATTTGCCATCTATCCAGCGCCACAGATTGCTACAGCCGTTGTAGAGCCTTACAACGCTATTCTCTGCACACACACAACCCTTGAACATTCAGATTGTTGCTTCATGGTTGACAACGAAGCCATTTATGATATCTGCAGGCAAGACCTAATACCATATCTTGATCAAATTTCTTTTTACACTAAGGCTTATTATAATTATGCTTAATTTAGACGCAATTTAGACATTGAACGACCAACATATACCAATCTGAATCGCCTCATAGCACAAATAGTCAGTTCTATAACAGCTTCTCTACGATTTGACGGAGCCTTGAATGTAGATTTGGCAGAATTCCAGACCAATCTAGTCCCCTACCCACGAATTCACTTCCCCTTGGCTACCTACGCCCCCACAGTCTCGGCTGAGAAGGCCTACCATGAACAGCTTAGCGTTCCAGAACTCACCAACGCTTGTTTCGAACCCGCAAACCAATTGGTGAAGTGTGACCCACGTCATGGCAAATATATGGCCTGTTGCATGCTTTATCGTGGAGACGTAATTCCCAAAGATGTGAACGCCTCGATAGCCTGCATTAAGACTAAAAGGACTATCCAGTTCGTCGACTGGTGCCCTACCGGTTTCAAGGTTGGTATTAATTACCAACCACCCACTGTTGTTCCAGGCGGCGATCTAGCAAAGGTTCAACGAGCACTTTGCATGATCTCCAATACAACAGCAATTGCAGAGGCCTGGGCTCGTCTAGATCACAAATTTGACCTAATGTATGCGAAGAGGGCCTTTATTCACTGGTACGTCGGTGAGGGCATGGAGGAGGGTGAATTTTGCGAGGCTAGAGAAGACACAGCCGCCCTTGAAAAGGACTACGATGAAGTGGGACAGGAAACGATGGAGGGTGAAGGTGAGGGTGAGGAGGACGAGTATTGAGATAAAGGAACAAGAAAAGGAGGAGAATGGAACGTTGGGCATGTACAAACGTCAAACCATACCGACTCATTCCTGTAAAGATACCGTGCAATTCGCGGTCAGTCTTCGCTGAATGTGATTCCTGTGAACGAGGATAATTTGCATAGCATTTATACTCTACTACATTTTCACACTGATACAGTAATCTTAGCTAAACTTCTTACTTTTTTCTTTACCCGCATTACGAATTCGCGCTGGTAACGTAATTATAGACGTAAATGTAGCATAGTGGGGTATCCTTTAGTACTATTATCCTATTTTCACTCGTGAATGCGTAGGTTAGATGTGTGATAAATTATTCAATGGGGTTTATAATGTCAAGAGTGATTTGATAAACCAGTCATATTTAAAGGCTTTTAATTCGCTTTCAAGACTTGTGTATTCCTTTTCTTAGTATCAAGTTGATCTATTGTAGCTTACTAAGTACTTTTATACATTATTCCCCAGTGGTTATTGTAACGTCCCAGGACTTCCTTGAAGGTAGAAGAAGACATAGTACTAGGGCAGAATACATATATTATGGAGAGGAGTTGGGGGCTGCTGGCATGGCCTGAAGGCCAACCAACCGGCTAGTACAATATGGCCACCCAAGTGACCGAAATCGGCTGTCCAAACAAGCAAAGTATTACACAGCTCCTCTATTCTTTCGAGTGTCGTCCTCGATGCTCCTTTTGGTCAGCCTCCCGTGTCAGCCNTACAATATGGCCACCCAAGTGACCGAAATCGGCTGTCCAAACAAGCAAAGTATTACACAGCTCCTCTATTCTTTCGAGTGTCGTCCTCGATGCTCCTTTTGGTCAGCCTCCCGTGTCAGCCATCACAATTTTCTTAGTCCTCCTCTCCCACGATAATGTGCCTTAATGAAAGATGGGAGTACGAATTCAAGTTTTCGAATGGGTCGAGACATACGGAACACCATATTGTGATTCCCGGTTTTTTGATGCCATGGAGGAAATGCGAGGGTATTGTAGAACCCTGAGCAAATGGGACGATCGGGCCTCATAGGAATGGGATGCACGCGATCCAAGTGTGCAAAGCATAAAACGATGCTATCGAATGGCGTCCTGCACATTCTACATGANTACGAATTCAAGTTTTCGAATGGGTCGAGACATACGGAACACCATATTGTGATTCCCGGTTTTTTGATGCCATGGAGGAAATGCGAGGGTATTGTAGAACCCTGAGCAAATGGGACGATCGGGCCTCATAGGAATGGGATGCACGCGATCCAAGTGTGCAAAGCATAAAACGATGCTATCGAATGGCGTCCTGCACATTCTACATGAAGGATGCTTGATCACAACGTCGCTGATCCCTCTTGGCAGTTCCACTGGACTTGGAGTTCACGGCTAGTGTCGCTTCAGTTGTTAATAGCTTTCTTGCAGAAAATGTGGGCAAGAGAGATTCCGAAGATGGACGTCGATCTCAGCCCTTCTGCTATGGGATGCCAATGGTTCTCCCATCTGTAGTACATGCACTTCTTTTACACTGCCAAAGTTTGCCACAAGCGCTATGGAGCAGGATAGAAATCCATCAAAGTCGGGTCCGCTTTTCGCTGCCACCAATGTAGCGTCTCGAGACTCCCTTTAGGGTAAAAGAAGGCAGAGCACTGAGGCAGAATACATATACTCTGGAAACAGAGGGATTGGAGGGCTGTTGGCACGGCCCGGAGGCCGATCGGCCAACCTGCTAGTACAATATGGCCACCCAAGCGACTGAAACTGGCAGTTCGAACACGCAAAGCATTGCAGTTACAATAAGTAAAGAAAATTCGAAATATCTTTCAACCGAATTCACATTTCTTTTGCCATACAGATTTATAAGTTATGAAAGTAAAGTACAACTAGAGGTCACCGATTTGAGAGCAAGTACATTTCAAAGCAAAGAGCTCCTACTTAATACAATTTAAGCCTTACAAACCAGCATGTGATGCATAAGACAATGTCTTGCCTTCTTCACAAGCTACACTTCTCTTTTTCAACAGTGAGAAACACCCTGAATGTGTTATACCATGACATCGTGGGAAGTCGCTTCCCTTAATTTCACTCCACCCTTTAATCCACCTCTGCTTTTGTTCCATCTTAAAGTGTGGACATGGAATGTAGCATGGATACATGTCGTTATTGCAACCTGCCCAAGACAAAGGGATCCAGTTTGGCAGTTTTGAGCGTTTTCAGTAAACCTCATAGGTGTATACGCTAAGTTTTCATTCAATCGAAAGCACAAGAATTACTGAAATGGAATCAGAACTTGACAACGAATCCCTACCCCGTCGATACTACTGATACGCTGTCAGGGCATTCTAGTAGTAGTGCATCACAGGTGGTCGGCGCACGTCGTAGACCCGCCTAGACACTGTCAAGCAGCACAGTAGTAGGTAGCCAGTCAGATTGACAGTGTGCCTGCATGCGTACATCCCTACATGCAGCCAATGTCAAGGACCAATTGTGCACCACATCGACAGAATGCTCAAGCATCCAGCATTACGACCTTCCATTTGATCTCCCATTTGTACATCTTTACAATCTTGACCGTGGTGCTTGCAGGCTTTCTCAATCAGCAACCTTGTCAGCCGTCCCCCACTATCAAGCACTTGATCCTGGCTGTCTGTGACAAGGGTGGACACAGCAGTATAACCAGACCTCGCATCAAACAATTTAGTTCCAAGTGTGTTCTTTTCCAAGAAGGGCTATTATTCAAGTGTAGGGGATGATGGTGTCGGATTCGTTCTTCGCTCTTGAGTACCCAAAACCCAGACTTGAAGTCTCTACGTAATGGCCTATGGATCTGTCAAAATTGAATGGTACAAGTCGAACTTGGAGGGTTAAATAGTTAAAGTACATTGAATGAGGCTAGCAGAATCTGTATTCCAGCAGTAAAAAATCTGTGGAAGACCACTTTTTTTGTGATTACAAACCACACCCATGTGATGGAAGCATGACTTTCGCATGTTGGAAGCGCAGGAAAGGATCGATAGCATCTGCCGTACAAACGAGGTTCTCTAAGGTGGGTACTATCAAGAAATCGGGAACAAAATTCCACGTAGAAGTGCCACCTCAAAGCTTCCTCACGTCGTCAGTACTAAGGGGATTTCCTCCCACAGCACAAAGCAATGCGTGAATGTATCAGCATTCACATTGGTCAAGGCGGTTGCCAAATTGGAAATGCATGCTGGGAACTCTACTGCCTGGAGCATGGAATTCAACCCGATGGTCAAAAACCTAATGACTGCACCACAGGGGACGGAGACAATTCATTTGAGACATTTTTTCTTGAAACTGGGGCAGGCAAACACGTTCCACGAGCGATTTTCATCGACCTTGAACCGACTGTGGTGGACGAAATTCGCACTGGAACGTACCGTCAACTATTCCATCCAGACACACTGATAACAGGAAAGGAGGACGCAGCTAATAACTATGCGCGTGGACACTACACAGTAGGGAAGGAGATGGTTGACTTGGTGTTGGATAGATCTCGAAAATTGGCCGACCAATGCACTGGCCTACAGGGATTTTTTGTATTCCATGCCTTTGGTGGTGGTACAGGATCGGGATTCAATGCCCTCATGATGGAACGGCTAAGTGTCGATTACGGAAAGAAGACAAAAGTTGAGTTTTCCATCTTCCCTGCCCCTCAGATTTCAACCGCCGTTGTGGAACCCTATAACGCCATCCTCTGCACGCACTCAACCTTAGAGCACTCAGACTGTTCCTTCACGTACGACAACGAAGCGATTTACGATATTTGTCGGTAAGATTCGGGCTTTCCTTTTACAGCAATGTGATTTCATGTAGATGGAGAAGAAATGCTTGTGTTACCTTTCAGGCGAAACCTCGACATCGAGAGGCCGACCTACACGAACCTGAATAGACTGTTAGCTCAAGTGGTCAGTTCAATCACAGCCTCCTTGCGTTTTGATGGAGCGTTGAATGTGGACTTGACTGAATTCCAAACGAACCTGGTTCCCTATCCACGAATTCACTTTCCCTTGGTCACGTATGCACCCACGGTGTCAGCTGAAAAGGCCTACCACGAAGAACTAACTGTGATGGAAATAACCTACGCTTCTTTTGATCCAGCTAACCAGATGGTTAAATGCGATCCACGTCATGGAAAATATATGTCTTGTTGCATGCTCTACCGAGGAGATGTAGCTCCAAAGGATGTTAATAGTTCGATTTCCTCCATAAAGAATAAGAGAACCATTCAATTCGTCGACTGGTGCCCTACCGGTTTCAAGGTTGGCATCAACTACCAACCTCCCACCGTGGTTCCAGGTGGTGACCTAGCAAAGGTTCATCGCGCCTTGTGCTCCATTTGCAACACAACGGCTATCGCTGAGGCCTGGGCTCGTCTGGACCACAAATTTGACCTGATGTACGCCAAACGCTGTTTTGTTCATTGGTTTGTTGGTGAAGGTATGGAAGAAGGCGAGTTTTCCGAGGCTCGTGAGGATCTAGCGGCACTGGAAAAGGACTACGAGGAAGTTGGAACAGACACGATTGCAGAAGACGAAGATGAGGAGTTCTAAAGCCCAATGACCTTTTTGCATGTTCAAATATGCGAATGTTCACGGCTTTAAAAAAAAAAAATTCTCATCACCACTATCGCTAATTGATTTGTCGTTTGGATACGAGTTTTGAGATTCATCTTTTTGAAGTTTATTTGAGAATAAAACAGCTCCAGTAATCTAGATGATATGCCTCACTACTGCCTAAAATAGCCACGTCTGCAATAACATCCAAAACATCGATAAGAATCACGATAATAAAAATCCCATTTTTCTGCAAGGAAGTTAAAGACACAAGCAATTGTTTCGAAAGTCCGTTGATACAGAACTTCGCTTACCTACGAGAACGTTTCTTTTTATGCCAAGTACCGTACTGATACGATATCCATTTGAAAAACTAACAGTATCGTGTAATAGTAAATGTTAAAGTCGACAAAAACTAAACTTTGCTCTCGATTGCATAGAAAAGGGGCACCGTATCGGACGCGGGTGATGAAGTAGGCACTACGGCGACACGTGATTGGCTGGAGGTAGCCAATCATAAGGGCGACCGCCAGCCTCCCTTGTTAACGGCTTCTCGCCGTGTTGTCGCCCCTACTTTAGGAGGGTAATGTGTCAACTCACTAAAGAAGTGAAATTAAAGCGCTGCGGAAGCACAACATAAGCAAGATTTGGGTGGTAATTCTAAACCCCAACATTTGCCACAACTTTTGGTGACTCATCCTCAACATCCACCCTGAAACCGAAAGCAGCGAATGTGCTAGGCAGTACTGTACTAAAATTGCGTCTAAATAATTGGTATTTATAGCCTTCCCCTTAAGAAAAAAATGTTTTGTCAGACACGAAACCACGATTCTGGAAGACACGATGATGCAGACACTCAGTCGTCGAGATTGCGTCCCCGCGCCCAATTCTTCAAATTGCAGTCGTTGGCTCATCCCCTCTTCCAAACAGACGTGAAGATAACCAGCAAATTTATGGGTTCTGACTAACTAATAAAATGAGCCTGTCTTAACCACTAGGCAACCGTCTTCAACCAACCACAACAAATTGACACTGAAAATGAGGCCATTTTTAACAGCTTGGCACTTGTACAGCAGATATGGCACGAATGATGAGATTCAACGCTAATGTTTTTTTTTCTTGTGAAAAAAGAAAAAGTAGCAGCGCGATTGCAGTGGTCAGATATGAGTGAATGGATGAAAACAATGAGGAAAACAGGTGAGATTTTTAGACCCGCTTGCGATTGTACGCGCTCAACTATTCAATCTTGACGGTCGAGTAGATGGCCCGCACAAACCGATTCGCTGAGAGGTATCCGATGGCGCCTAGGCGGTAAGGGAATCCAGAGATGGGTGATCAAGATAAACTACAGATGCTGACCCACAGTTTGAACAAGGGCGATTAAACTCACCACACATACAACCCAAGGCGAAGCAAAAGAAGGCCATGTAGCTGAAGTAAAAGGCGGTCTGAAATAGCCCAAACATTCTACAAAAAGGCGAAACAAAAAAAACCATTACGTCGATGCAGGACTTCCGTGCTTAAAATTATGCAAGATGTGTTACAACTCACTTTGTTTTGAAAAGGAAGTAGTAAATGGAATAGATGTACACGTAGACAGCCGTGGAGGCGCCAGAGAAGAAACTTATCCATTGCCTGGAAGGAGAAGCGCAGAATCAGGAACGAAGTACCCCAATATCCACCAAACGAGTTTCATGGATGTGATTCAAGAGTTCCTGTCACACGAATCGAGTTAAATGCATATAGCACTTCCAGAAGGTGCGGTATGCAATGGCAGAACCAGGCAGAAACGACACTTAAAAAACGTCGCGGTGACGAAACGCTCTGGGGTAGAAGCATCACTATCACAAAGATCCCCCACCCTCAATGATGATGAAGAATTACGAGCCGCTATTGATCAAAGTCATATTTAACGTGGGAGACGATATACTTCGTTAACAGCCACATCAACTGAAGGCTGGACAAATGGACCGCGTCTACACGCTTTCCAAAAGCACACTGCGTACTCGAGATTGACTGCTGACTGGCTGATATGATGGAAGGGACTTTTGCATCCCAACATTGAGCAAATGAACGTACCAGGACGGTCAACTCAGCACCCGCCTTCAAAACAGTTCAATGTGTGAGGTGGATTGAAAACTGCATTGCTCATTTGCCAAAAGCTCAACAATTACGTTTGAGATCTATCCACTCGATACAATACAATACAACTTGAACGTACTCAAGAAAAGCTTCCACTTCAGAAACACTTGCAGCTGGTCAATCAACCGGAGGAAAGCCCTATTTTGAAGTGCCAACGCAAGATCCTGTGCCCCATACCGCCACAAAGTTTAGCTGTGGGAGAATTTGTAACATAGAATAGAAGGCAGACACAACCCCCTTCTTCCCTTGACGTTCGACAAGCATATGCAAAACAGACGACTGGGAAGTGAATATTAAGATAGAAAAGGAGATGGCTAGGGCTAGGCCGCTCACTTCTAGGCACAGAAAGTAAACTTCCCTTGATGGGAAACAATTACTCACCGTAGCCTATCATTATAAGACCAGCACCAGCCCATTTGGCCACTGCATGGTGGCAAATCTAATCAACAGTGTGTATGGAGGAAACTTAGAACTTTCAAAAATTGCGAGCTGATCTAATAAAGTTATTCAACACAGTGCAGCAAAATCATAGCTTTGTTTGTGTACCTGACGAAAAAGCCTTTCCTACCTCCCGCAATTCCGTCTTCATGGCGGTGACATAAAGCCATTCTCGTGCCACCTACCTCCATGGCATCCCAGTCCTTCCACGAGTTCATTAATAAAGACACTCTCTAGACTCGTGCGGTTTATAGTGCCTTCATGAGTAAATCAGCTACAATGACAGTCCACAATCGAATGTACGTTAGGCTGGCTTTCGACCGGTATTATACATTCCCTTGGAACTGGAGATCTGCTTGATCGACTGATTAGTGAGCCGATGTCTGCTACACCTGACTTAAGGAGAAGCCCACAAATAAGTGGAGATCGCCCAAAAATATACCACTCTCACAAGCAATGCTGCCGATATTACTTTTAAGAGCTGGACCCGAATTCAACCCATTCCATTGCTCAATGCTAGTCTGGGCACAAAACAATGAGTAGTCAGGACAGCGAAAACGCATTAAAATATAAGAAAAAAGGGGACAGCGACTCACCAACGGTAGTCTTCGGCATTGAGAAGGAAGTAGGTGCAAACGATGGTGGAACAGCCCGTCACAACAATGAGGATAAATAGGACGAGGAGAGTGAAGCCGTACACGTAGTAGACCTTGTAGGCCCAGAATGAGGTGAAAATGAAGTACCTACAGCACACAATTCCACGTTATATTGAATTGGCGTGAAGGCAACAGACATTAGGCTGAGGCACCTCACCTCCAACAACTATTCACCACAAGTGAAATCGAGAAATGGGGGGAGGTACACTAACATTAGCCTTGAAAAACAAACCACCACGGGAAATTCGCATCTAGGAACTAAGTAGAAATTAGTCAATGTGAAAATCCGTATCCGTTCCATCGTTAATTTCTAGCTACACAGACAATTTCCTAAGTATTTTGTGACCCACGTACGGCACTGATAGCATGGAGTTCTGTCCATTCCATCCATCGCCTGGCTCCCCTAAAAGCTGAGGCCTTGCAATCCTTGGTGATAGTTTAAACGCTACATTGACGGTGATAGGTAAGCAGAAAGGCTGCTAGGTCGCGGGAGGAAAAAAACACCTATGTGTGTAAACGCAAAACTTCCGAAATCTATCCCCACCTAGGGAGGATAGGGAGCACAGGGTAACCTTGGATAAGCAGATAAACGCCACATAAATGGTAGCAAAGTTGAGTGAAATAATAAATGCGCAACAAAGACCAGTGAAACCATTTCATATTTTGTGCTTCAGTAACGTAGCTTCACTTCTGGATAAATTTTCCTGCAAAAAAATTGGCGCACAAAACATACTTGCTATAAAATAGTGGCAACAACTATGGATTGCTAGACAAATGACCTCCACAATAAGATCAGCAGAGTGTGTTGCTGATGGATCAACCGAAATACACAAAATATGTCAAACACAGGGGATGGAATTGGCGGTGTCAATACACCGACTATCTTGAGATGAATAAAAGAAGAGAACAACTATCAGAAGGAGGGTGCTCCTGTATTCACAATCCAACATCTTCCAACGCTGCCAGCCTTCCAACGCCTCAGCATATTGATAAACTTTCAGACTGTCTTGCCTCGCAAAAAACCCTCGGGGATAAAATGCATGCGGTGAGCGCTTACAGAGAATAGATTCTAGTTCAACAATACCATTCAACATCTGTTCATAAGTTAGCTCTAAGGGTAAGCCTTCTCAAACAGTTTGCGACTAGAGGCAAAAAAAACCGATGTATGTGGAGTCACAGGATACGTGAGCGTCATACTACTGAAATCAGGGTGATTCAGGGGCGGGTTGGAGAGAAAATCAAAGCTATGAAAGAGACGTCCCGAGTGTGGACGATGGACATTTTGATGAGCTAGATTTGAGAGCAAGCATTCTCAAATATTTTATAGCAGGATACATACAAAAAATAGCTGATGCGAAATACCGAGAAACATGAAATAAATCTCAATATGCACCCCTGTGGCCTAAACAATGTTTTAATGAAACTCCCTCGAACCAGAGTTGCTTCGAGAACAACGCACATTTCGATGAAGATTGAACCGAAAGGCAATACACCGCCGATGAATGAGATAGCCCAAGGTTTGGTGAACCACTTAGAAGCGGGAATAGGTCGGGGAACGGAGTTGACCCGACATGGATTGGCCATTCCACCCGCTCCTGTGCCCACCGACCTGCCGATGTTGCGCCCGAGCACGGTGCCCACAAGGTTCAGCGGCAAAATGACGAAGACGATAATGGCGAAGACGGCGAGCATGGTGAGGAAGGGAAGAACGCGGGATGTCTGGTAGAAAAGAGCTAGAGTGTTCATCCCCAAAGCGATGATGACTACCAAAGTGGGCATCAGCAGGCTGCCCAGGAAGAGCTGACGGATCCAGTTCTTACCTGTAGAAGAGGGTAAAAATTACTTGTTTCGGTGAATAAAAGAGGAATTTGAAGGAGCCAGATAGGTAGGCTCCATATAGGAAGACAGGCTAAATGTCCCATACATTTCTTTCCTGTAGAAAGAAGAGTGATGTCGCTCATGAGTAGACGCAATGGGCGCCGTAATAAAGTCCGCTGAATTCTACAAATATCCTCGGAAGGGATGACAAGCGAGCAATAATACTTGTTATAATGAACGCACAAGTAAAGGGAGCTTTCTAGTTAACCCTCTGATGGCGTGATCCCCCAACTCCTTCCTGTGCTTAAAATAAAGTTAAATTATGACAAGTTTGCCTGCTGACACCTTTGGCACGTACAGTAATAGAAGCATTCCTTAGACTAATTGAAAAATACTGCAACCCTAACTTTGACAGCTGAATACTACGCCAAAGTGATAGGGAAGGAAGTGATGCGCTATGAATGCCAGAATCGACTGAAACTCTCAAAAGAGAGGTTGTTCAATCCCCAGGCTTATCCTACGCCCGATAATAGTGCAAAACCACAGTTAAATGGAGCCGAATCACCCATAAAATCTATTATGATGCAAGATGAAAGTGGTGCGGTCAGAAAAACTGGTTTATGCTAATGTCCCGCAAAGCCAAGACTGACCTAAACAACAGACCAGATGGAAATTTAGTAATGGCAAAGGTTGGTATAAAGTTTTACTGCTAACACTCCACCCTGAGATGCACACTCAACCAAATGTTTTTGCATCCGAAAAGGGTAACCATCACATGGAACTTGTACGCTACATAAAAAGCTAGGCTTTCAGCACTACTTTCCAAACGAATCCACCTCAAATCCTGTTCACCCTACAAGAGACTGACATTTCGGGTTCATAGAATGAATTCCCACATTCCCGATACGGTGAACCCTAATTGCCTCATCCTCTTTTGCGCCCAAAAGGTAAACACAATTTCCTGTAAGAATTGCAAAGGCCAAAGCGGAAAAGTGTAATGCGATAAAATCCCGTTTGTTTTAATTGCAGATTTGACTACTTAAGCTCTGTTAGCAACGCCTATTCCACTAATCTCCCCACTCCCCTCTACCATCATAGTAAAGATCCTTCCGAACTCGCATACCTTATAACTTCTTCAGTGATAATGCAGGCGCTATGCATGGATAGATTTCGCAGGAACATATCGAGACACTATTTACCGTGAAAAGTAGTTGGAGGAATATCGACTTCAACGAAATAAGGAAAAAATGCGACCAGCTACTGGCAAAAATGGCCAGTGAACAGTAGTCGATTTATTATATTTAATTCCTTTAAGCGACCGCAAACGCGGATATCCACTAACCGCCCAGCTGCAAGTAGGTGCGCCCTCCAATGAACCCATTGACGGGAGAGAAGAGCGCGTAGACAAAGATGATGGTAGAAAGGACGCCGCCCCTCTCCGTGTACATTTTGCCGACGAGAGCCAGCAGAGCGACGATGAGGGAGACCACTGCGATGTGCACCCCATTACCGATGAGACTGGAGAAATAGAGAGTGCCTGTGGGACCACGAAACACGTCTCCGTGTACCTGCTTCCATCCGTACTCATCCCCCAGCTCTCGCTCCTATGAAGACGTATGCGAGAGAGGTGGGCTAGCAATTAGGTGTGTTCGAGTAGTAAAATCTTGACAATTCCAAAATATTTCTTCTCAATCACCCGTTTACTCACTACTCATAAGTAGCATCTTCATGGTTCCGTTATACCTACTCGACAGCAGAAAGCAACAGAATATTGGATACCAAACACTATTCAGTTCAGTGTCACCAGATTTGACAGTTGATATCCATTCTGATAATTCATCTCACTTTACAGTTGCTGTTTTTCAAGTCGTCCAGCTCGTAAATGAAACTCATTTTGTCCGAGGACATCTGGTAAGCAGGAGGGTCCAAGTGCCAACTAAGCTGTTTGGTTGGCTAATAAGCGCAACCCGTTGAATAGCTTGAAAAATTTTATTTTGAGCAGTGGCTTTAGTCTGGATTTTGGGTGAGTCACGTGGAGTAGAATCGCAGCTGTAGATGATGATGAGATACCAAGGAAGCTAATGGGTCTAATCCCAACCACGCATGGATCAGCAGTGGCAGTTTTACGCGGCCACTACTCCACCAACAATCGGACGAGCTCTGTTACATGAATCCAAGAAACACCGTTGCAAGGGAAGTTAACTTGAAGCCAATGAGTTGCCATTACAATAGCATAACGAAACGTCAAATTGTACAATATCTAACAAGCTTATCAGTGAAGGTAAGTTTTCCAGGTGAAGTTACCCAAAACATCATCTTCATAAGACCCAGTTAATGGATTTCAATAGGTAGATGCATAATGCAACCAATTTTTGATAAGTGGGGAGTTTCTGTCTATTGAACATCCCGAAAAACTGCTTAAAACATACATAACACGCAACTTAAAAGCACATTGGAAAGATTCCAATCAAAAGTCAGCAAGCTGAGTGGAACAGCCCTCGTCCTGCGCAACTGATTCTTACTTAAAAAGTCCGTCTGAGTCTAATTCAAATATTTCATGCCACCGAAATAAAAAACGATTTTGGGAGAACTCCGGAAACTCACCAGATCTTCAAGGGTGTCCTCACGATTGTAGCGAGCGTAGTCTTTGCGAAGTGTGCGCAGGAGGATCATGGATACTAACACGACAAGGAATATGACCATCATGAAGGAATTGAAGATGGAAAACCAGTGGATCTGGAAGAAAAATAACGTCGGGACGTTTTAGGGGAGGGAGGATTAAGAGAGGATGCGTTCTAAAGGGAGACTAACTCTGTGCTGGTAGAAGCTCGCGTCCAAGTAGTAGTCATAGCGATTTTCGAAGGGCAGCTTCGACTCGACCCAGGCGACCTAGAACATTTTACAAAAGGAAAGGTATTAATCATCAGGACATGAAGGTGCGAGACTTGACTTCCAGCATTTCAGTCCTTCTGTACCTCTACACCAAAATAATTTAAAGGCATCAGCAGCACAGAATTTATCCCCAGCTTTTTACAGAGGCATAATGTGAGCTGCTACCTTGCCAAAACATGTCCTCCATGAAAGTAAGAGATCGTGAAAGAATTAAAGAAACAGCACATGATGAGCCCTGAGACCCAGCAATTTCACACTTCACCTGCACTACGATCAGCTGTGGGATAAGGTCAAGATTGAACAATACTGCAAAAAAATTATTATTATTATTATTCTTTTATAGCATCCTATCGCCGTAACAGAGATCACTGGGCCGAAGAAAGGCATTTTAACAAAATGAAACCTTTCAAGTTTTGGCACTCCAATCAGTTTTGACTTGAGCAATGGGTTGAAATGAGCCCTAATGGATGGACTCCGCTTCGTAAGAGATAATATGAGAAAACTCATCGAAATTCATAAAAAAGAGAATAAATTCTTTTTGAAATTTCTTCCTCGAAATGGCTTAACGGCGTCAGACTACCACCGCTTTCACCGATGAGTAGTAGAGAAGCTACACCTAAAAAGCTTAGATATGTTTCAGGCCTTTCACGGAGGGAGCAGTTGAAGCAGTTGGCCACACAAAAACCAAGTGTCTGCAGATTCCAATAGTTTTAAGCATTGGAGACCTTTTTAAATAGAAGTACAAGCGCGAGAGTCCTTTGGCATGAAGACTCTAGCACAAACGAATTCGAGTTCGACACTCATGGATTCGTATTCGTATGCCAGTTACCTCCTTGCCCCGCCAATTTATAGGGAAATAACCCCGTAAAACATTTCAGCTACTAGTACTAATGTAGTCCTTTCAGGTACCTACTGCTTCTGGCATGATCCACTTGCGATGAAGACCTTAAAAACGCACTCAAGAAGGAGTCATCCAATTCGTTCATTTATTAACCACACAAATACATCAAGGTGTGAAGTCCCAAATTGTCACTTGCATTGATCAAAAGAACACAATTCGAAGCAAATCGAAAAAGCAGTCAGTGCTGAGGGTGTTAAACTTGTTAATATCGAATAACGTTATTCATGTGGACTGATTAAACTACGTCAAGGTACAGAAGGATAGGCACTTATGACTCCTATACTTAACCCCGTTGGTACTTACCGAATCATCCTATTTGTCCCCCAACCCCTCTACAAGTTAACAAACCTGCTTTTAGATCTATATGACCTGCAATCCCCAGAGGAAATTTGCAACCTACATTGGTGCCAGCATTAAGGAAAAATAATTCAAAACGACAACAATCCCACTTTTTCAGTCAGAAGTTACGCAAAGGCCAAAGAAAAAAAACTGCGACGGATATCTGAATATACAGAGGGGTTATTAAAACTACAGCAGTGATTCGCTATCACCCCAAACTCAAGTTTAGAATCAGAGCCAGAACTGAGACGAGGCCTGATTCGAAAGAACCAAAACCACCTTGAGGAAATGCTTGCAAAAAAACTCTCAATGCTGGTGACTTAAAGATCCGGCATTCTTCTCTAATAGGAACGAAGATTAACTCGGAGAGGCGGGCAGACGGGCTTGATAACGCGAACAAAGTGGAGAAAGGATGAATCCCGACCGTAGCTTCAAGAACGTTTTAAACTGTTTCAACCCACTCTAGGCAATTTAGTAGTAGTAATAAAGTCGATTGAAATATAAAATGCTCTATGTGTAGAATACAACTCAGTCTTAAGGGATGCAATTCATAAACATTACCATTCTATGAAAGCATAATGCTGAATTAAAAAGTCTGGCGTCCAGGACACCAAGAATTCTGGACATTTTGAAATATCCCTTGACATACATTCTTAGGGAAAAACGGAGACGCTAGAATAATAAGAAATCAATTATATGCAGTAGATATGCATCCGCAAAGCTAAGAAATCCGACGAACCTCGTAGGTGTAAATGATCTCAACACCGCCAGCAACTTCAACCGGATCAGAGGTGCCCAGAGAAACACCGACGATCTGGTTGTGGTTGTAGAGGATCTCGAACTTCTTGTGAGTCCACAACATTGCCTTGCCGTCACTCATTTCGCCTACCACTCCGACTAGAGAGAGCTCGTCTAGATACATTTGGTACCAGTAGCGTTCGGCGATAGCCGAGATCAATTGGTTGGCATCGTCTTCTGTCAGGCGCTTGCGGCAAAACTCCATCTTCCTTACCGGCTCTATTTATGATCAGCAACATACAAAGTGTTGACTAGGGTGTTACAGGAGCTAACACATCGCCCCAACATGTTTGGCACATATGGGATCACAAACCACGGGCATTTCAGTGTGAGACGTTGAACCTTAGATGACCAAAGCGCTATAGTACTGCCTATAGGAGTATTTCAACATTAGACTTTGAAGAGTTGGCAAATACAATGTAACGGGGGAGAGAGGTCAATAAAAATTTCCCTCTACATTCTACTCGTAACCTCCATCTATTTCTGCAGACAACTCAGGTAATACAATATTACTTACAAAATCCACTTAGAAAATGCAAAGTTCACATGTTCAAGACGTACACAGCAACATAGAACTTACGAACAAAAGAATTTTGGCACCCAATACGGTGTCAAACCTGTGAGAATACTTCCAGCCTCCAATTATTCCTAGACGTGTGCTTTACATCAGTCTGAGAATAGCTTGGATGGTACACCACTAGTAGAAAAGCACTTCGGTATCCTAAACATGAAAGTATCGCACGAATTTGCAATAGACCCCATGACTGGCCCTAACTATCACCGGATGCGAGCACCTTTAGTAGAATGGCCTAAACCCCATAATACTAATCTAGATAACTTCTCAGCGTCCGACACTATCGTAGATCAAATGCGGGCAGTTAATTAACAGAACCTACATAACTGATAGGCTCATTTCGTGACCCGACATAGCACCAAACTGGCGTGGAAAACAAAATCAAACCCCTAGCACTAGAACAGTGAAGTTACTCTAAAGCACTTAACTTAAAGGACAACTAGAGAACTGCGTCCGTACCTAAGTCACCTCAGGCTAAGTGCAAACTGCTCAAGGCATCATTCCAGAGTTAAAAACTCATTTAATCTAAGACTGTAACCATGCCATTGGTAAAGCCAATTCAGCAACGAAACTTCACCTTGATGGACATTCTGGCCTAAAAATGGCTTCCGAAACTTTACCTCAACTAAAGCTCAACTTCCTTGCACATTGTTGCGCAGTTGTAGAATTAACCGTACCAATGCGATATGATATTGTTGAAAGCAGGCCTATTAACGTGACTCAGGCGAGTACCTACACAACCGATGTTGGATATCGGCACACAAAACAGCAGAAATAAACGGTGAAATTCTAGACTCCATAACTGAGAATACTCCCAAAAGGCGTAAAGCCATGCAACATTTCCGTCTTCTGCAAATGGCAGCCAAATGTCGTTAGGTGGACGGATTATTTTCACATCTTACAACCTTGAACAGTATTGAAAATAGAATAACTACGTTTAGAAAGTTCTGGACTCCACCTATATGCTATAAGGGAGAATTAAATCAACTAAAGCAACATCGCACAACTATGCGTCAACACTGTTCACCTTGACGTTTATTCACCTTTCATACTCAGCCGCGAAGTAACACAGTAACAGGAATCATACTGATGAGATGGGCACCACAAAAGATCGATGAATACGTATTGACACATCACACTCTTGTGGCGATTGATTAAAAGCACTTCTCGTCCCTTGATCGAAACGTCATTTTGGGCAGATGAACCCAGTGCCCATGAAATAATGTCAATTTTTTCCCGACCACACCCTAAAAACTTCCTCGCACTACCACGATTCACCAAACATTGCAATCGAACTTTGAGTAGTTTCTTAATGAACTAATAATAAATCTTCCAGCAATTATTTCACTTACTGCATAGAATTGTGAAGGTTACAAAAGAGAAACTCACGCCTGAATCGGATGTCCAGACCACTGAAGTCGAGCTCTATTCCTTGCAAAGCTTCAGCAAGTGTCTCATGATAGTGCTCCACGTTTTGAACAGGACCTTTGCAAAAGGGCAGTCTGAAGTAGGCGTAGGTTTCTTGAAGGTTATGATAAGGACCCACTGTGTTCATCCATAGCACTATCTGCTCACCTGCCTCGTACTGGAGAAATTACGGGTGGTTACGATTTAACGTATTAGAGACAGGACCTTCTACATAACCTTAACAACCTAAATAGAACTGTTTTCGCCTTATGCCACGTTTTAATCGACCAGAAGTAAAAACACCGAACAAAGGAAAAGAACTAATTCCAACAAGAACACGTATCTATAGACGTCGATGAAAATTATTTGTACGTGTTGAACCCATTATCTTATAGAAACAACACTAAATCCGCTGCCTCTTATTAAGTCATACTAACATTAAAAAATAAGTTTATAATGTCCTATCTGGTGATATTCGAAAGCAAAGCCGGAAATCGAACGTCAGGATTGGTTTTGAACTACAAATCCCAAGTCCTATAGACAACTTGCGTACTACATGTGTGTGTTCATCACCAAATACGGAACCGAGTAATGTGCTACAAACAACGATCCCCCAGAGCGCGCTGTAGCACAACATCACTCCGCACACACTAAAGGTGCAACACAGATGCTCTCCTATTTTAATTGGTTGGCTTAATTTGAATCTTGGAAGCAGGCCCAAAAAGACGTGGTTCTTTTCCAATGGATTTGTGTACTAATCAACCAATACTTTATAATAGCATTTTTTACTTTGAATTTGCTGTCCTTTTTGTCTTCCAAGAGAAGTGGTTATGTTATTGTAATCTATCTGCAATCCCTGTTTGGACTGTTGGGTAATCTCAAAGGAGCATTTTATGTGTCGATCTTCCCTACGAGTGCAAACTATGCGGCTAAAGGTTCTTTCTAAATTCTCATGTTATCTCTTTTATGGAAAGCACTAAACGCAATGGGAATCTCAGCATCATCAAATGACTGAGACTCTTTTCCATACACCACAATTTGACCACTTCATTCTAATCAATAGAATCTGACGCATTTTTGCTAACTAGCGCCTTTCTTGATCTGCTGAAATGAAACTATTTCTCCTGGCTTCTTATTATGGCGTGGAATCCGATATGACGTAGGAGAAGACTCCCCTGAAGACGAAAGAGGTCAGAAGACCAGAGTGGACTGAGGGCTACTGTCATGCCTTGGAGACCATGTTGCCGAGAGGCGCAACGGCCTCTCTTATAGTGCCCGCGTCATCAAAATGAAGCGTTAAGCAAACAGTCAAAAGAATCCCGCATTAATACAGCAGTAATAGTTGCCATAGTTGTTAGTCGTCTTCCATACAAATGAAAGGAAACTATTTTTTCCATTTAGTTATTTTCAATTAACAAAGATTCTAAGTGTCTCTTTGTTGCACTTTACGCTCAGCAGTGTTGTTGGCTTTGCCTGAAAATCCATATTAAGTAGATATTTGGTCTTAACATAGGTTAGCAGAACCAATTGGTACAAATGTGATTTAATTTGTTTGCTACACATGTAGGGAAGTAGTGCCACTTTGCAGTGGAATGCTGTAAAAAAGAAGCTATTCTTCACTTTATACTCTTTTACTTTTTGTTACAAGTCTAATTTGGGTTGCGTTAGGGCCATGTAACTTCATTGTAAGGCATTTTTAATGCATGGTTGTGTAATACTTTGCTGTTTGTTCGCTTCTTGGTCTTGCTAAAGGGCCACCCGGGAGTCTGTGATTGTACATTTGCCGGACGAAGAGGTTACCTGGCTAGCAGGAACCAATGTATTGCCCGAATATTGTGGCTTCTTTCCTCTTAGGGGAAGTCTTAAGATGCCACAGTTGAGCTCATATGGCAATGCTGTATTATTAGGAGATTGAGATTATTACAGTCGAAAACTATTCCAAGACCTCAACACCATGTGCAAATGCTTAGGATGCCACACTCATCATTTAAATTTGTTCAACTTTTTATTGATGAATGAATGTGCCCTTCAGTTAGGTTGGGCAGCCTGTTGCCTTCAGCTCAAAAACGTTTTCACTGGTAGGCGCCTAACACATGGGACTTGAGACGAGTGCGTAGAGTAGTTTATTTAGCTATAGAAAAATTTTTATGCCTTCCTGCATCATGTGATGTCCAGCTTTGTGGGAATGTAAAACGCCTCGGTGTTGCAACCGAGATCAAAAACCATGATGTTGTGTTATTATGAGCCTGGCGCCTTTGTCTTATCGAGATGGAAAAACGAGTCATTTACTTGAAAGGAAAAAAATTACTCGATTCGGAAATTAGCATCGTGAGGAGTCGAGTATGTTTGCAAAAGCAGAATTTCAACATACTAACACATTCGCTAAGGGGAGGTCTTAGATGAAAATTAACCGCTACAGTCCAGATATTCTTTATCCCATTGTGGCACCAACTGTAGAGGGATCCTCCTTTTCCTTCTCTTCCCTCCTTCCACCCCTGCTATTAGAAGGCTGGATGTTCCTAGCCATCTCTATCATGAACACAGGAGAAATGCGCGGTAGGGGAGTGTTTACAACGGAGGTGTCTCGGACTCGGGAGAGGAACCACGTGCATCCACGGCCACATTGAAATTGTCCTCTCTCCCCTCACCTGCAAAGCACAGTTAAAGTACATAGGTATTACACAGCCCCCTCGTCTTTTGAGCGCCGACTTCGGTGCTACTTCCGTTGATTGCCTTTAATTATCCCGTCGGGCGGGTTGCTTTCTTCTACAACTTCGTTGACTTCATCCTCATAACCCACCAGCGGGGCACCTTTGAATGGTCTAATTTTATTATAATGGACCTTTCCTGGCTGGGTACGGAGAGAACCTTTGCTACACGGAAGGTGTCCCTACTCCAATGGTGGTAAAAGTTGCAGTGCTCTCCAGGTGAGAGAATCAGCCTGTATGTTTAGACGTGATCTCCTTCGTGGTAGGTGTTGGGTCGACTGCGCTTGTCGTAGCATTTCTTTTGTCTACTATAAGACGATTGTAAGTACTGCAGGGCAATATTAAACGTCTTTGTCACTCCTTCTTTTAGACGTAGCGTGTACTCTGCGGCACTGCCCGTTGCCACTTCCTTGCTCGGTAGAAAGATATCGGAGAGAACTCCCATTTCACGGTCTGTAGGCACTCCAAACGGGAAAACACCAGTTGATGCATGGACTGTAGCGCGTACTAGGTTTAAGCCCCAATATTCAGGCTGTGCCTCTCTGGTAAAAGCCTTCAGTAGTCCTATCAGGCTGCGATTCGGTCTTTCTACCTCTCCGTTGCCCTGCAGGTGTCCAAATGTCGTGCGCATCTTTACGATTCCGAATGTCTTGCATAGTCCGCTAAAGAGTCAGCTTTCGAAGTTAGAACCTTGATCGCCATGGACTGAATCAGGCACTCCGTGTTGACAGATCCAACGATTGAAGAAGGTTGACGCTGCCGTTTCAGCGTCTTGAGACTTCATAGGTTCCGCTTCGGCTACTTTTATGAAGTAGTCGGCCATAACCTGAATGTAGCGGTTTCCTCTCTTGGTAAGTGGCAGAAGGTCCATGGTGTCTATCTCCACTCTTTCGCCCGCGAACCCCATAGGCATGGGTTGCAGGAGTTTGATTGCTGCTGAGTGAGACTTCTTGAAACTGCTGCAAGTGATGCATGTTCGTCAGAAGTCTAGCATGTCCGGGATAAGAGAGGGCCACCAGTGCAGAGGGATCTTCCCCTTCATTCTCCTCCCTTCTTCCAAGACACCTTTATTATGATACGGACGGAAAGTACGACAGAGAGGAACCACGCGCGTCCACAATTAGGTTGAAATTGTCCTCCCGCCTCTCGCCTACAAAGCACATTTAAAGGACATAAGTATTACAGCCACATCTGCACACTATCGAATTGACTAAGTCGACTGGTTAGTCAGTGGACAAAGTGTATTCATCTCCTTCGGACCAAGAAAGTCCTACATTAATTTTTCACCGTTGCGATTATTCATCATAGAGTGCGAGTGAATGGCTATCACATTTTGTGACGCGAGAATGTAAGAATATTAGGCCGTCACATAAATTTGACGCTGGTAGCGACCAATCATTTTAGCCCGGTAAACAATTGGGTGTCATCTGACCTCTTATGAGAGTTAGTATCATCTTCTTCTTGGCTCACCTTACAACAGGTACAGTGATGTTTTCAATGCTCGCACATCATAACATCATTTCTAAAATGAATAGTGGAAGGCAAAATCCTATAAGCTGGTGCCACTTTCCTTCTATTCAGTTACTCAATCGAATCATCCACTTCACATCTCTGTCGGTGTCATTGAGATTTTTTTCAATTTCGAGCAAGCTAATGATCAACATTGTTCCAGGTACCTGATTATATGACTTTGGTTAAAATAATGGAAAATTTTGGCAGCAGATCGAATTGAGTCAAAAATGAAATGCTGCCAAGGGAGCCTTGAACAGTTTTATTCACCGAAACAACAACCAATGCAACCTGTCGGCATTCCTTAGTGAAACAAAAGAATTTAGCAAAGGACTTTATCTCCGTAAGCAAGGAGACAAAACCACTAACTTCCTTCTCTGTCCCATTTACATTCCTCCATTGTCTCTTCCTCATGGAATTGTTGGAAAGAACGAGGTCAAGCATATCCCCCAACATAAAGTGCGGTATAAAATTCGCGGAACAGATGGGCCAAAACACATCCATAAGGCCTGTTTAGTCGGCATTTGCCAATATGAGATATCAAAACGAGGAAGAATATGTTTGACAACATCAAAAGCATTATAATCACTGACTGACGCGCATCAAATCTTTGGAATGCACGCATGTAAACAATGACTTGCCTGAGAAGCTTTTTTACACCTTGAAGAAAGGGACTTCAGCAAGCCAAACCAAAAAGCGCACTATCTTTAGAGGTATCAAATAGCTTAGAAATTCTTTATTCCTTCATTTGCCCTCTAACTTCACTTAGATGCTGGTACTTGGTTCTACCAAGTAATTTGGTTCCCGCATTAATGACATGGAGCTCTGTCCACTTCCTCCCTTCAAAAAGGCTACTTCCATTCCTCTATTCCTCACAAAGTCAACTGGGTTAACTCAGACACACTTTTTCGACTGTTGTTTAGCATCTTTGCCATTGGAATCTGTGTCAGAGAAAAACCCACTACCACAGCTCGGAAGTTGGCTTGTTCTGTGACATCAGTTGACATTGGTTTGTTAGCAATTTTAACTGCAGTTCAACAAGTAAAAGGAATGAAGCTGTCATCCTTGCAGCAAAGCCATGATACATCGACTAGTCTAGTCGAAATTACCATTAACTGTTAAGATAAACACGTGTCACATATTTGTGACACTGGGGGTGAAATTCTAACAGCCTGCTGTTTCTCTCTTTAAGTTTTCCGTACTTGAGTCCATATTGCATTTTGTGTGCTTTTAATCCATCCATCTACCTACCATGTCTATCTCTCTGTTATCTACCCCATCATTTATTCATCTATTTATCAATTCATTTTTTCCGTACCCACATTTCATTTGCATGAAACGTGTACCTCCATAAGTTTTATTCTCTTGGGGACTGTTAGACATCAAAGATTGCAGCTGTGGCGGCAATGATGCAGAAGTAAACTTGGTCATTTCAAACCCACAAAAAAGTAGTCACACTAGAAGGCTGCATGCTCGTATTCACAAATTTGTGTAGCTTTAAGGCATTGAAGCCGAAGTGTCCGTGGCAGAGGTTCAGATGAATAGCGCACACTAATACTGCAATGTCTTGAAGATGTTGAGAATCTTAGTTCACTTATTAACTGATTTCCACTTTACTGTTCGAAGTTTGCTCTTAAGTCGTGTAGAATTTCACCGAGTTTGAGGTGACTTCTCAGGCCTTTCGGGACCAATCAAATAAAAGCATTCAATAAGAAAGAATTATTCTCACTTCGTCATGCTTTAGGCATAATTCTCAACAATTACCTGCTTCAATTTCTTGGATCTTGTGAAATACATCTATCATAAAGCATAGGCATGCTTTAGTCTATCAGTGCTGTAGGGTACGTTAATCTGCCCTGTGCTCCCTTTATTTTCACCTCTCCTTATCACTGAAAAAGCTTTATGAATGTGATTCATGCTTCTCTAATTAGGTTCCAATGCTGAAGGAGCCTCCAGTCAAAAATATCTTTTATAATTTAGGAAAGGTCGGCGTGAGGTAGTAGAACGCGGTGTCCAGAGCCCCTTCACCTCGGTGGTAGGAGTGAGCTAAGCATCGCATTTGAAAATGGACAATATGAACTAATTTTAGTGGACACTGGTGAAAAGGGCATTCGTCCATTGGGCATTTCGCTTTCCTTTCCACTTGCGCTGCTTCAAAACAAATTAGGCGAGATTTACTTCCAAGGTGAGAATTTTGCACACCACATAAAGAATGTTTGTGTTATCCACAAATGTATTTAAAGGGTTTATTCCTCCACTTTCAACAAAAGAGGAGGATGATTCCTCTTTTTTTCAAATTGCTAACCGAATTTGGATTTTGACTGGCAGTGACAGTTGCTAGGGTTGTTAAGCTACCTGAGTCAGAAGACTATTACTTTGGTACATGTTTTTAAGCTGTGTCGAGTCCAAGATACCTCGGAAAAAAACAAAAAAAACATACAAATTTAGAAGTGATGGGACAACTAATGCACCAAAAAGGTGGAAGACCTAATCTGAGGAGCGTCCAGATCAAACTGAGCAGAAAAGGAAAATTTGGGGAATAGGGCTTTGTACATTTTTTTTCCGTAATCCCTTTTCTAAATTAAATCCCATATTCTAGCAGTATTCAAGTATTTCTTGAACCGCTTCCACATGGAACAATAAATTTTGAAGACATTTTTTGTCAGACCTTTGCGCAATTTCGTTGCAGGTCAGATCATGATGCATCGACCAGACATCTGGGATGCGGTAGGTGTTCCAAAAGCTAGATGGCTAATCTCCAAAGGGCATTATTGACAAGGCTGACGGCCGGAGACAGGATCACCAGTACGGAAAATTGTCCACTCCATTAAGTTAGTTCCTCTTTAGTACATCGTCCAAACCGTTCAGAAAATCTCCCTACCACACAACATCTTATCACGGCAATGTGCCTCAGCGCTTCTGTAGGCATCCGAGAGTTGAGGTTTGTATGATTTGTTAGCAAGAGACCTCGTTCATCACCCTAAATTTTCTCATTCAACCGCTAACATTTTGCCTGCCTGCCTGCCTGCCCATCTAAAACCTGCATTTGTGGTACGTAAGCAGCCCAAAAAGTGTACGCCACTCATGGACCAAGTGCGTAGGTCACAATTGCTGCACCTACAGCGGGACATCCGTCCCTAAACATATAAGTTCCATCTCGATTTAAATATGGTAAGCGGAATGAGCAGCTTGGGGCTAGAATAATTAGCTTCATATGAAAACATTTTGAATCTGGTGATTCAGACCATACCTACAACCCCTTAGTCTGCCACATTACCAGTAATAAATCTTCTTCCATACTTATGTGACTTACCACGAATTCGGAGAAGACATAGAGAGGTACATTAACGCCAGGGGTAAACAGATCCAGACCGGAAGGAGAATTGCCTGCTTCCGGACCTGGATCTGCAAAAGGAAGGCACCTAATAGGATAGCGAAATCTGAGATTTGCTTCATCTTCATCTTCGTTGGAATTTTCCCTCCTGCATAGGTCACTTTGCTTAGGACATGATAGTCTCAACTCTCCTCACCCAAATATGCATCATTCATATCAGTATGGCTGTTAATTACATTTTTTTTTGCAAGGATTCGCTATGCGTGGCCTGATAGAGTGGTCACAGAAAGAGCTGGAGACGATATGTAAGAGAAAAAAAGAGCCAGCTTAGTGATTTTGGTAGTTACATAACCTCACGCACTCCTCACTACCGTTCTGCTGGCATATTCGGAAGGCCATAGTTATACCCACCTATCCCTTCAGTGCTATATTCATATAACTTCCCATAGCTTGTTTAGCTTAAAATAACTTTAAAAACGACTCGAACTTGATGAAACCGTGAAATTCTTGCATAAAAATTTATGCGACACCCAAATTCACCTCCAAGGGCGTACGATATGCTATAATGTGAGGCGAATTATTATCAACTTCCAGAAGGATTACAGGGGCAATAAGCCTGGACTACTATTGCAAAACCTGGAGACGAAGCATTTTAATCGGTATAAATTTAAATGTACGCATTATTTTATTACATTGTGCCATTATAGTGGTTGCATTCAGCTCATCGCGGATCGCCCATGTAGCTCTTACTGAACTCAGTGGCATTGTGGTTTTTGCCTTCATTTCTTTTAGTTAAAAAGGGTGAATATGGTAACTGTCAGCAAAAACGCGGTGTTTTTGAAGTCGTACCCACAACAAGGCGGAGGCAGAGCTTATATACAGATTTGGGTGTGTCTACGTATGGATCAGTGGTTGATTGGGATTACTCAGATCGCCGCTGCTGTCTACGATTGTCGTTGGGCTCCATTGCTTTGGCCTACACGTTCTCCACCTCCAAGTCTGCGAGAGTGCGGCACAACAGTTGGCGTGGTTGTGTGATGAGTGCCCGAGTGTTGTGATAAGGTTTACACATTTAAGGTTTTCTGTAAATACTTTTTTTGGGACAGAATCCACTACGGAAGTCTAGCATCATTGCAGCTATCTTCATTCCTTGGGATGGTATAGGAAAATTGGGAAGTTTCATACATGGGGCGCTGTTGGCACGATGATAACATCCTCAACGCCTTTCTACTGATCCCCTTTCAAAATTGTGAACCCACTGTGAAGTATTGCCTGGCAGAAAATTTGGCACATTAAACTCATATTTTATTTCCGGTGGCAACATTTCATTTAGAAGTGCTTACCACTAAACACCGCACCAGGAGACGAGCGTTTTGACTAGTCAAATTTATTGTTTTCGAAGGTGAATTTGCCTTAGCAGTTTGTTTACTTAAAAATTAGTGCTTAACCAAAAAGTGCATTCTTTTTGTCACCCACTAAATCCACAGTGGTAAGTCAAAAATACTCCCACAATTAAATAATTTAACCGAAATATGATAGCCGCGGCAGGGACAGGAATAATGTCTCTTGCAACCTCGGGATAAGTACTTGAAAAGGTAGCGAATTTTATAAAAAGGTTATGATCTAGCCCTTAAATATAACCGATGATCGAACCGGTGAGCAATTCATTTTTCTCACTTGTTACAAATATCTGTTGCAATACTTTCAAATTCAGGACTTTCAAGCGAGCTTTCAAACAAGCTTTAAACTTACGACTTTTTAACGAGGTTGGGACCGAGATCAAAGTAAGCGCCAGGATATGATGCGGCAGGCAAGCCAGTAACAAGGGATATTAGTGTTACTTTGTACGCAGTATGACTGGCTTCATGGTCTCCCCAAAGCGCCAGCCCACGGCCCTAATTACACCTACTGGTCCCAGCCTTCCACTTCTTCTCTATCGTCGTACCAAGGCTATCAAATACTACGCATTCAAGTTGTGTACTGTGGTCACTCCAACACTCCAATGGACCACTACTCAACTCAATATATTCCTNCTCCCCACAGCGCCAGCCCACAGCCCTAATTACACCTACTGGTCCCAGCCTTCCACTTCTTCTCTATCGTCGTACCAAGGCTATAGAACACCACGCATTCAAGTTGTGTACTGTGGTCACTCCAACACTCCAATGGACCACTACTCAACTCAATATATTCCTCCACTAATCGGCCATCGTAACCATTGCGACATGGCTTCCTTCGTGAACAACAAATTCTCCAAAAATGACCATTAAAAAGACCTCTCTGTCGCCACGACCAGAAGCTAAGGTGGTCAACTTGTCACCTCTGTTACCAAAGCTCCTGAAAGTACATTTTGAAGGCAATGCAACACAATATGTTCGCGACGTTTCCATTTACCTCGTTGCAATGTCTTCTTATGACTTGCCCAATACTGTCAAATGCATCCCATCCTTTCCATTGGCTCATCACAAAGTTCGCATATGCGACAGTGCAACAGTACAGCACTCTTTGTGCCCTCCTCCACCTTCCCCCAACCCCCATCTCCCAGCTCACACAACGTCAACTGAACCGACTCCATGCCCCTGACTCTACCCTGTCTGCTTCACCGATTAGCATTCCACTCACCTCCAATGCTGCCAAAGCCTCCAACCACATTCGTTGCACATAGACTGGACGGGGTATTGTGCGAAGTAGCACAATGTACGCCACAAACATGGTCTGAACTGATGACAGTTGGTGACAAATCACTCCCTCGTCGTAGGACCATCACGCACAGGATGACTCCTGCACTCTGTCCTCTATCGCCATGCCTTCACTGTGTGAGGATGAGAGTGACAAAAGCAACTTCCACACATGCTTCAAAATGCAAGTGATGAAACGACTGGTAGGCAAATGCATCAATTGCACATGTTGCGGTGATGGCTATCAAGCACCGTTCGCGATGCATTAACAAGCGACAACAAGCTTTACAAATACTTCCCCACCTATTGACCGACTGTCTTGTGACAAGAAGGANGCTTTACAAATACTTCCCCACCTATTGACCGACTCTCTTGTGACAGGAAGGGNTCAATTGCACATGTTGCGGTGATGGCTATCAAGCACCGTTCGCGATGCATTAACAAGCGACAACAAGCTTTACAAATACTTCCCCACCTATTGACCGACTGTCTTGTGACAAGAAGGAGCTTTGCGCATTTGTATTCCAGTGTCAAGTGAATGCACTTACCACTAATCATTCCTTAACACTCTACCACCACACACACGGCACCTTCTGTGCGACAAGCTTCGCATGCATGACCAACTGTAGATGCACCTATCAACTTACTAAAGGTCAAATAAATGCAATGACCCAACCCAACTGTGTGCAACATTCTTCTTGAGAAAAACCAACCACACACATTGAGTCGAAAGATAACTCTCTTCCTTCCAGACAGAGCAGAACGCCTGATATCTAAGATCGAAGAGAGGGAAGCTCTGTCTCATCCTCCCCACCTCCTCCCACCTCACCATGTGACACCTATTGACAATGACACCAGACAATGAGGTGATCCAATGTGCAGCAGAACACAGTAGGACAGTACTAAAGACGAAATTAATGTGGAAGTAGGTCGTGTTTGATTGTTTGCCTCCACAAACAAAACGCCTCATGGAAGCACAATTCGCGCTGCATTGTTGCTCTCTTGGGGAAGTTATTTGGTTCATGCATTCCAATGGTGATTGGTTAGCCCCAGCCTAAAATAGTGACGACCACAAAAATGAAGAGGCCGTAAGCGAACCGAAAACAGTCAAAAAGTTCACCAGAAACCCGTAAACGTTCGTGTGGAAATTATTGCCTCAGGTGCCTCGTTCCTTGTTTACCTCCCAATCCGTTACAAAATGAACGAAAATCGCGTGATTTCGCACTGCTAGTTGGTCACGGAAAACCAACAAACTGAGATATTGACGAAAAGCAAAGCACCTCAATCAGCCCTGAGACACCCCAACTGAGGCGAAACGTAAAACCGAGAAAGTGGAGGCAGTTACAGTAAAGTAGACACGGCCTTGCCCTACTCACACCCACCCTTCACCCTCAATAACACTCCACCACAATTCAATCCCCCGCCATTCTACTTTGACACTGCAGCAATGTGTTTGCCATCCACACTTCTGCGCGCACCCTACACACCCCTTCAATCGTTCATCAAGCACTTAAGAGCATGAGGCACGGCACACCGACTACAAAGCTGACCTCCAAGTAAATCATCCACCCTCGTCTCGCCATTGCAATCTTGTGAAGCAACCACACTCAAGTCAGACATTGCATTCACAACCGCCTTCTGTCAAAGTGCAAATGCTCTACCAGACTCCCACTGCTCATTCCATCACCTTCTGCCTTCAACCCCTCTCTCCCACCCACTGCGCACAATCGAATAACCCCTCCTCATCAAGTCGTCTCCTTTCCACACCTCCACTCCCCTCCTCCCCATCCCACCTACCCTCCACCTTCTCCCTTCCACCTGTGTCGCGTCTGTGCAACACCAGTACATCCCAACTGCGTGTTGTGCATTTCAACCACAACTAACCCACACTTTGCTGAACCACACCACACCACACCACACCACACCCCACACAACCCACAACTCACACACGCCCACACACACAACGTTATTAATAACTTGCGAGTAACTGCGTGACACCACCCAAAGCACCGCTTCTCCAATTCCCCATTTGCATGACCCCCTCTGCATGATCGCTTCCACAACCACAATTCCAACGATTAGTGGGCACCAGACAGGAGTGCTGCAGTTGCAAGGAGCGCATTTCATTGGCCACTTGTGGGGATCAATCTTGTTGGCTGCAAATGCGCAACACTGGAGAGTGGGCGGCACAAAGGACGGTGGGATAAATCTCCCCTTAGTAAATGGAGCACTTTCCTTAATTTGAATGCGCAGTCAACTATTAGGCTACCATTCGTAAGGGTAGAGTATAAATATTGTGTTATCCAGTGGAATAGAACCGTAAGTATCCATCGAGCTTTATCTGCGTACACCTCATAGCATTGAGCTAAACTGAAACAAAAGTCCTCGAACTTCAAACGAGCAAAATATGGACTTCGGAAATCATTGGTAGATTTGGAGCAAAAGAGAAGTCTGAAGTGTAATTCAATTTACACATTTCAGACGATGGTACCCATTCATCAGGTATGTGGCTTCTTTACCATGCCTATTTAAGCTTCAAAGAGTTCAATGCTATTCAACTGGTTTCCACTTCAAACCCACATCCTACTAACCCATGCATAATCCGCAATCTACTTACCCGTCTATAATCATGGCATCCCGATCCTATTACTTAAACTATCAGCTTTAGTAAAACCCTCAACATATTTATGGTTCAGTTTTCTTGACTACTGCAGTTACTCCATGAAGGTAGGTGAAGATATGATCACAAGTAAAGGTGGGTAGATAATGAAAATTTGCATTTCGATTTATCCAGAAGGAAAAAAGTCAAGAGTCATTCATTATCCAGTAGCACATCAGCCTTCCGTGTTTCGGCTACCACAAAGAGTTCTTACTACGTACGTAAAAGAAATGAAGACATGATTGATAGTAGTTTCCGCTCGGTACCATTTGTTAACGCTCTGCGTATGGTAGTCAGTGGGTAAGCTACCTCTACGACTGCCGCAATTTATGCCTTTGCCAAATACTTATCCCATCACCAACGTTGCTAGGCACTACTGTGATTTGCTCTTGACATCCTAATGTCCCACTATTTTAAGCCATAGCGGTGTGCCAGCACCTTCAAACTGTTTATTCTATTGCACAGCATACCTCCTTCCAAATTCTATGTTGAAAGTTTGTTGCTAGGATTCTGCAGTATTGGAGGCGAGTGGAAGACGATTAGTGAAGCAGACAGCCGTGAGGTAAGGGCATGGGGTTGGTTTAGTTGATGAGACCGAAAGGAGGTGGAAGAAAGCACAATGCAGATTACCGCACCGATGCGTTAGCTCATATCAAAATTTTGCAGTGGACACAAATAAACAGTCAGCTACACTTCACAAGATCGTTGCAGCTACATGAAGTCATTCTAACGGTTACTTGTGCACAACGTTGGATTCGTCTCGAAAACAACCCAACGTCCTCACCTACTTTTATGGGTGTAAGCGGGCAAAATTAGCTCCCGAAATAAAGTCCCTTTATGCAAACCGGAGGCATGATAATGCCAAACAGGCAACAATCTTGGCGTGGTAGACTAATAAGGTATCCATAGTTCGGACGAGGATGGCATCACAGGCCTCGTGACTGATCGCGTGCAACGAAAATTTAATCTCTTGGGATTTTCCACCCTTTACTATAAATGAGTGAAAAAAAAGAGTATTTACATCACTTTGGGGATGGATGAAAAATGGTTGTACCCAGCGTTGTGTAAAATTCGTTAAACACTGATCCGTAACGTCTACGTAGTGTGTATTGCATTGTAACAAGTTGGCTGCCATTGTCCCAGGGGCAAATGGAACAATAGAGTCCAAAAAAGATGCACTCAGTTTAAAGTTAAACTACTAATTAACAAGCGTAATATAACAAACTTCATTTCGACAACGTGCAACGTCTGTTTCAGTGTTTTGAACTCAACCACCCACCCTCATGATTGGGTGGCTTTCAAACAGTAAAACAGATGTAGAACATTCTCGATTGGAGGATAGATTCACTTGATTTGCTTTTAAAGACCACTTAAATGAGTCAAAAAAGGCTATGACTATAGATGTCACTCCTCTCGACTGTTGCACCAAAAAGTGTGCATGACATACACGGCAAAATTACCAAATAATAAATAATAGGAGGTGAAACAAGCAAAACCGCTGGTGTGAGAGCACCCCACGTCACCCTTGTATGGCTGGAGCCGAAGTGACATCGGTGGCACTGATGCATAAAAGTAGTTTCCTTGGCTTGCCGTTGTCGTTCGCTTTTGAGAGTACCTGCATTAAAATTTACATCGCTGGAGTGTTCCAACGAATAATAACTACAGCTAGGGAAATTACGACGCAATTACTGACGGGAGAAAAGGCAAGGAGGAAATCAAGTCAAAGTATAAAAGCGATTGAAAATTGCTCTCAGATCGGCTAGCCACTGGCTAAGAGCCACCAGACATCAATCCACCGAGAGCCAATAAGAACCGGGCGTTCTGTGTAGGCACCTGTGTATGCAGCCATTCAGGGATGATCGATGGCTCGCGCCAGCCAATAGGAGCGCGGGACTATGTTGAAACACGTTGTATGTGCGTGTGGGCGTATACGTACACAAGGCGTAGAGATAACGCACGCGAGGGCGTAGAGCGTACCGGCTGTTGTTGTGGTGATCAACTAAAGAAGCAGGAGTCCTCTTCCGAGGAATTACCATCTCATTCACTGGATCTATTTTATTTCCTGTGTCCAACTCCCCCTTTGATTCGTGGTGATCTGCTCATTCAAGTGAGTTGCATTTTTGTCTTTTTGTTTGTTTGTCTACCAACAATTACACTCCTCCGAATAGCTTGAAATACCCACAGTCCATGAACCTTTACTTAGGTAAAAACATGACGGGAATGCGATTGCCTAGCGTAGTGCTGAAGCCTTCTTAAGCTTGCGATTGTTCGACTTCACTATGGTTTCGCTCCACCTTTGACATCTGATTTCCAGTTGACATTTCAGAAAAAGTACATTTCCCAACATGGATACATCTGGTTGATTAAGGCTGACTTCTTTTGTGCCGGCTTGCTCCGTTTTTCGGTTTGCAGATGCGTAGTGTATTTTGGTTTGGGTCTGGACAACCTTTGGTTAGAGGCACTCGTTCGCCTGCGTCTTCCGTAGTTTATTTTTTTGGCGATGGGCACTAGAAGACGTATCATGCTATTGACAAAGCCGGCAAATGGCATTCGAAGAATGCACTTCCCTTGGGAAATGTCACCATTGGATTTCTTACCTTTCTCGAGCTAATGACAATGTTTGCCTGCCATTCGGCCAGCTGGATTTTTTGCCACAAGGGAATGTACGGGTTGATAGACTCCCATGACTCACCTCGTCTTTGGCCTGTGTTTATGCTTGCACACACACAGTTGTGCCTTGATGTGTCCTTTGTCCACCACTTCTGCAGATGGCCATGACCTTACCGCGTAGTATCCTCCACTCCAGGGTTAACTGATCCTCACTTTGTCGAAGGTTTGGGAGCTTAAATAGTGCCTCCGTTCCAACTTAACTACATGGCACTTTGGCCACGATTTGATAACTGTGTTGGCATACTATCGTGTGACCCAAACAGGTTGGTTTAGTTCAAAAATACCAAGAAAAAAGATGTGCCATGACTTTGTTTACGCGATGACCACGAAGGAATAAACAAAAATCGCAAGGACGCACAGAAGGAATTTTCCAGATTCGTGCGATGAGTTAGCGCCATTAACCGGACCACTATAAATTACGAGTTGGCTTGCCTAGACTGAGTAATTTGTCAAATGGGCGATTTACCGCCTCGAATCAAGGCGTGTGGACAACCAGTGTGTCCGGACTATCGATGATGTAGCTGTACTGTCTTTGCGCCGTCGTACTAAAACAGTCCAATACATTCGCACTTTGGGCCACGCCAAATCTCGCTGAAATGAATGCACCTCCCTTCAAGTCATCCGTATCCACCGTCTGCGGTCTCAGCTCACCTCTAGTTGAGACATTTTCAGGATTGAAATAACCTATTAAAGCGGAATCTGTCAAAGCATGGGTTTGATGCTTCTTTGAGGCATTTGGGTTGTCTATAATGGTTCCATGCCCAAAATGGCGTGAAGCTTTTATTTGCCTTCCGTTTTTTTCAACAAAACTTCACCAGATTGCGTTAGCATAGCTGTTATATCTGAAATAAAGGAGATGGTCATGCGTCTTTGTGCTGAAAGCATTCGCCAACACTTCTGACCGAGGCAATGCTTAACTTGGGGTAGCAACGCACGCCATGCTCATTTCCGTAATTCCTCCAAAACTAGTGCGCTGTGTTAACGTGTGTCAAAACGCTTCACATCACTTCACTTCACTCCACTCCACTCCACTCCCACCCAACCTGCCTGCCTGATCCCTCTTTTCCATCAAAATTGCGATGCTTTTTCCTTCAACCCAAAGTCTACTTGGGCTTGCGTAAACATTTAGTTGGGACAGTTCTCCATAGTTTCCAACACACATCATCATTCCAAGTGAATGCTTCATGCCTTTTTTAACATTTTTCGCTGTAATCTTGCTTTGGTAAATCAAAAAATGGCACTGTTTTCGTGTCAGAAGCAAGGCTAACACTACTGACATCTAAAAAAGCACAGATCATTGTTTGACGGCTTGATTTGAAGCCATATTTAAACATTTCTTGACTTTGGCTTGGTGTTATTCCTCCCATGTCAACTGTCAGAAGCGAAGATGGAACACAGTACAACCTGGCCTCCACTCCATTAAAAGTTGTTCACTTGGACACGGCGAGGAGGGAGTCATGTTAAAAGGCCTAATTGCTCTTATCGAAAGAGATCTTAAAATCCAAGTTTAATGTCTACTTAAACATACGTCTGTCGCGGGCCTTAATCGGACTGCCCCTCTTCACCTATCGGAAAGGAAAGTCAAATCACCGTTAATTGTTGTACGTCTGCACACTAATTGGTCACACTGCGTCGACCATAGAGACTACTTCGCCGGATCTCTTTGTCTGATGGGAGGAGGAAAGCTATTGCCAATCGACCCAAGCGGTCATATGATACCTTTTTTTCTCATACAGATGCTGAGGCACTATTATTTTCTCAGGTAGCAGAATCACGATTGAATTGGTAGGACGAGGTGAGGAAGAGTTTACCGTGTGGGGCTGCATTCTTCTGCCGTAACAACTTCTCCCTGCATGCAGACAGTGAAATACTTTCTCGTCGTCATTTCCTTCATGCTCATGGGGTGCGTGCTAGTGCTCGCTTCTGGACGTGTTCGTGACTTGCGTCGACTTGACCTACAACACGGATAGGCACACCACCCGCATAACTTGTCTGCACTAGACATGCACACACGCATTCATGAAATCACACACTTCCTTCTCGAGTCGCCTCGTTGGCCTCCTCTAACGTAGCGGAGACGCCTAGAAGTTGAGGCTTCTTTGTAGCTATCAGTCTCACTGGGATCCTCAAACGATACATATCATCTACCTAATCGGAAGCTAGATAGTTCACCCCTCCGACCAGCTTCTTGCGTTAGTGTGGCATCTAGGCTATCCCTGAAGTCATTATGAGACACACGAGTCCAGAAATAGTCCAATAGCTGGTATGCCACCGTCGTGGAGTCCAGACAGGGGGCGATTGGGAAGATTCGCCTTATAAAAGAACTATTTTCACCTGTTTAAGTCCGCGAACCAGTCTCTTTGAGGTCACCATTCAGGTACCGTTGACAAAGATAAGTAGGATGTCCAAACGACAGGGCTTTTTGCGCTGAAGTTGCTTTTTATGCATTAGTTAAGTGCTTGGTAATAAGCATGTAAATGTGCTTTTCTTCCCTTAAAATTTTCCAAGTTGGTCTCTGTTCTATTCAAATATTCCATACAAATGGAAAACATGGTCACACCAGACGTTTCAATGCGTAATGCCAACTTATGGAGGCCCTTCAAATGCAATGCAACACTCAAATCCTGCGGTTGATCTTCCTACTGAACCCCTTTTCTGTGTAGTTAAGGTCAATGTCGCTGCTGTTCTTGTTGTTGGTGCAGGTATATGTCTGATAGCAGTGATCACATGATACAAGTACGGACCCTCGTTCACAAAATCGAGACTCTCTTAATTGTCAGGAGAGTAACGCCACCATTTCCAAGCTTCCCCTTGGATTGCCCCCTGGGTAAAGTTACAAATCCACCCATTGTGTGGAAAGTAAAAAGGGTAAAATCTCATTCCTGAACAATGGGATCCTCTTTACCCAGTTTCGCTTGCTTTTAGAGCGCTGAAGTGGAAAACAATACCTCCGATCGTGTTGCAACTACCCTTAGTGATGCGTTGGTCACACGGTACTAGTGGTTCTCCTTGTTGATTGTGTGGCTACTAGATTACTACGCTTCGTTTGAAAGAGTAAATTTTGCCGATTTCCGATGTCCCCTAGCTTGGAACTTAACGAGAATTTGCGGATCTACTCCCAATACGAAGGAGGGAGGAATTATTTTAAGGCCCTTTTACCACAGTAGACAGCGTGCCTTTGTACTTGGATCATAGAATCTGAACTGAGTTGAGTGGCTTTTTGAAGTTTACATTGAACAAACTTCCTCATCAGTCCTTCTTTTGCATACGGACAACTTTTATCAGGGTCTATAGAAGAAGCTTCTAGTAAAATCATGTGAAGATCCACTCGATTGGGTTGTTTTCACATTTAAATCAATCCCTACTAACGGAATTTTCCAATCATTCCATTTATCACCCTTCTTCACTTAGCCATGCCCTTACTAAAAGGTTCTCTAGCATGTTTAAAGCTGTCTGCGCGCTGGACTACTTCGTTTCGCGACGATTTTTTAGATTCGAAACAGTCCATTTAAGGAGTAAGGCATAACAGAGCCGGCCATTGCATGCTTAATGCCTACGTTCTAATTCAGTGGACGCTTGCTCACGAGGCTATTAGCATATCCCCAGCGTCAGTGAGCAGATCTGCTTTCTTATTTCTCGGTGCCTTGGCAGCTGGTCATGTGAGACCCCATTGTGCAAACGCGCCCTAGTTGCTTACCCGTCAGTTTATGCTAGTTAATTTACAGTAATCATAAATTTTAAGGAGGTTGTGACCTTACCCTTAACTCACAGTAAAAACCCCTTCGATTTGTATTTTTCCCACTGGGGTGGATGTTTAGTCGATTGTGGCACTTTCGTCAGTTTGGGTAATCTTATGACCGCGAATGACCTTACTCTGTGGCTTAGTGGCATCTTTACTCCTATAAAACTGATTCTCCGCATGCTGGTGAATCAGCAATCATGAGGGCAATAAAACCAAGCCAGCAGTACTTCTCTTTATGGTGCCATGCTGACCCTCATAAAACGTCTCTTTGTTTTTTTTGCAAGTTTTTAGAGTTTTATCGCATTTCAGGTAACGAATTTCTCTTGTAAGATCAGTACCTGACCAGTCATACAAAAGGAACGTTATTCCTATGCATTTCCGTTTATGGGTAACTCATTTGCAACCGGAAAACACCTCAGCCAGCAAAGTGTTTTCTGCTTAAGGTTTTACTTGTCAAGAGCTAGAAAGTAACTAACTTCGAGCAAAGATAACCATTAATCTGTCTTATCGTTTTGAGCATAAGCAAACATTTTGGCGCGCGATCGTATGCATGGCCTAGTAATGTGTCACATATTTGTGACGTTTGACAATTCAATGCACATTCAGAAAAGTGATTTGGCAAAATTAATGGAATGCGAGGCCTGATCCTGCTGATGCACAAAAAAACCTCGGAAGGGATATTTATCCCAACGTCCTTTGTGCCGCCCACTCTCCAGTGTTGCGCATTTGCAGCCAACAAGATTGATCCCCACAAGTGGCCAATGAAATGCGCTCCTTGCAACTGCAGCACTCCTGTCTGGTGCCCACTAATCGTTGGAATTGTGGTTGTGGAAGAGATCACGCAGAGGGGGTCATGCAAATGGGGAATTGGAGAAGCGGTGCTTTGGGTGGTGTCACGCAGTTACTTGCAAGTTATTCACAACGTTGTGTGTGTGGGCGTGTGTGAGTTGTGGGTTGTGTGGGGTGTGGTGTGGTGTGGTGTGGTGTGGTTCAGCAAAGTGTGGGTTAGTTGTGGTTGAAATGCACAACACGCAGTTGGGATGTACTGGTGTTGCACAGACGCGACACAGGTGGAAGGGAGAAGGTGGAGGGTAGGTGGGGTGGGGAGGAGGGGAGTGGAGGTGTGGAAAGGAGACGACTTGATGAGGAGGGGTTATTCGATTGTGCGCAGTGGGTGGGATAGAGGGGTTGAAGGCAGAAGGTGATGGAATGAGCAGTGGGAGTCTGGTAGAGCATTTGCACTTTGACAGAAGGCGGTTGTGAATGCAATGTCTGACTTGAGTGTGGTTGCTTCACAAGATTGCAATGGCGAGACGAGGGTGGATGATTTACTTGGAGGTCAGCTTTGTAGTCGGTGTGCCGTGCCTCATGCTCTTAAGTGCTTGATGAACGATTGAAGGGGTGTGTAGGGTGCGCGCAGAAGTGTGGATGGCAAACACATTGCTGCAGTGTCAAAGTAGAATGGCGGGGGATTGAATTGTGGTGGAGTGTTATTGAGGGTGAAGGGTGGGTGTGAGTAGGGCAAGGCCGTGTCTACTTTACTGTAACTGCCTCCACTTTCTCGGTTTTACGTTTCGCCTCAGTTGGGGTGTCTCAGGGCTGATTGAGGTGCTTTGCTTTTCGTCAATATCTCAGTTTGTTGGTTTTCCGTGACTAACTAGCAGTGCGAAATCACGCGATTTTCGTTCATTTTGTAACGGATTGGGAGGTAAACAAGGAACGAGGCACCTGAGGCAATAATTTCCACACGAACGTTTACGGGTTTCTGGTGAACTTTTTGACTGTTTTCGGTTCGCTTACGGCCTCTTCATTTTTGTGGTCGTCACTATTTTAGGCTGGGGCTAACCAATCACCATTGGAATGCATGAACCAAATAACTTCCCCAAGAGAGCAACAATGCAGCGCGAATTGTGCTTCCATGAGGCGTTTTGTTTGTGGAGGCAAACAATCAAACACGACCTACTTCCACATTAATTTCGTCTTTAGTACTGTCCTACTGTGTTCTGCTGCACATTGGATCACCTCATTGTCTGGTGTCATTGTCAATAGGTGTCACATGGTGAGGTGGGAGGAGGTGGGGAGGATGAGACAGAGCTTCCCTCTCTTCGATCTTAGATATCAGGCGTTCTGCTCTGTCTGGAAGGAAGAGAGTTATCTTTCGACTCAATGTGTGTGGTTGGTTTTTCTCAAGAAGAATGTTGCACACAGTTGGGTTGGGTCATTGCATTTATTTGACCTTTAGTAAGTTGATAGGTGCATCTACAGTTGGTCATGCATGCGAAGCTTGTCGCACAGAAGGTGCCGTGTGTGTGGTGGTAGAGTGTTAAGGAATGATTAGTGGTAAGTGCATTCACTTGACACTGGAATACAAATGCGCAAAGCCCCTTCCTGTCACAAGAGAGTCGGTCAATAGGTGGGGAAGTATTTGTAAAGCTTGTTGTCGCTTGTTAATGCATCGCGAACGGTGCTTGATAGCCATCACCGCAACATGTGCAATTGATGCATTTGCCTACCAGTCGTTTCATCACTTGCATTTTGAAGCATGTGTGGAAGTTGCTTTTGTCACTCTCATCCTCACACAGTGAAGGCATGGCGATAGAGGACAGAGTGCAGGAGTCATCCTGTGCGTGATGGTCCTACGACGAGGGAGTGATTTGTCACCAACTGTCATCAGTTCAGACCATGTTTGTGGCGTACATTGTGCTACTTCGCACAATACCCCGTCCAGTCTATGTGCAACGAATGTGGTTGGAGGCTTTGGCAGCATTGGAGGTGAGTGGAATGCTAATCGGTGAAGCAGACAGGGTAGAGTCAGGGGCATGGAGTCGGTTCAGTTGACGTTGTGTGAGCTGGGAGATGGGGGTTGGGGGAAGGTGGAGGAGGGCACAAAGAGTGCTGTACTGTTGCACTGTCGCATATGCGAACTTTGTGATGAGCCAATGGAAAGGATGGGATGCATTTGACAGTATTGGGCAAGTCATAAGAAGACATTGCAACGAGGTAAATGGAAACGTCGCGAACATATTGTGTTGCATTGCCTTCAAAATGTACTTTCAGGAGCTTTGGTAACAGAGGTGACAAGTTGACCACCTTAGCTTCTGGTCGTGGCGACAGAGAGGTCTTTTTAATGGTCATTTTTGGAGAATTTGTTGTTCACGAAGGAAGCCATGTCGCAATGGTTACGATGGCCGATTAGTGGAGGAATATATTGAGTTGAGTAGTGGTCCATTGGAGTGTTGGAGTGACCACAGTACACAACTTGAATGCGTGGTGTTCTATAGCCTTGGTACGACGATAGAGAAGAAGTGGAAGGCTGGGACCAGTAGGTGTAATTAGGGCTGTGGGCTGGCGCTGTGGGGAGGCCTTGAAGCCAGTCATACTGCCTACAAAGTGGCACTGATATCCCTTGTCACTGGCTTGCCTGCCGCTTTTAATGGACAGCCATAGATCGTGTGCTTCATTGCCGATGAATCATAACTCTGGTCTAGCGAGCCCTGACCCCTCCCATTAACAGGTAACTTTAACCGTGTCCTGACAGTTGTCCTTCCCCCTTCAACCATTCAGGCGGTTGGAACTTCCGGCTTTTAACTGTGATCCGTCTTAAAAGCGCTCGACATCTATTGGCCAGGTGCTGTGTTTCGTGACCGTCACTCAGTCAGTACTAATTCAGTCGATATGCAAAGCATCCTTGGGTGGTTCTACCTGAATGGAACCAAATCGTGAAATGGTTAAGGGAAGCGCATTACTACTCCTCCAATAAATTCCTCAATTTGTAAGGATATTTGTCGCTGAAAACCAATGCACATGAAGGTACTCGTTATAAGCTATATGTGCTCTATGTGTTAACTGTGGCAACAAAATTCGCTCGCATTAACCCCACTTCGGAAGCTGAGTGGCCATTTCTCTGTAGCACTACTTCCTCATCTCTAATTCCTGCTTAAATTGAAGATGATTTAAAGCACTGCGATAGCAAAGTTCGTGGCGGAAATACAAAGTGTGAGCTTGCATTTTGAAACGTTTGGGACTCATCGGCACAGTAAACTTTTTCCTTGGAATAATTTTTTTGGCGTCGGTAGCAGGAGGTTCACGTGTACCACAATGGCTTGGTTGGGCCGTGACACAAAAAAGACAATGTTGAGCTCCTTTTTCGCTGTGTGCATGTGTTCCCACGATCGGGATGTATGCTTCTTGTGCATTAGATACGTGGGCGTTTTTTCACTCCTTTTGCATCAAAAGTACACCGATGACTACGCCTGCCTTGGCTGAAAAAGAAATGCTGTACAGCTGTTGTCAGTCCTACCACGTCAGTGGCGCACTTAACTCCAACCTTAGTCATTGTTCTCAGCATTCTCAGTTGTCGAAATTCTTCACCGAATAAACTAATAGCTACGTAGTTTTGAGATTTTATTGGGATTCTCCCAGTACTCCTCCATGTAACCTCTATTTGATACCAATTTCGTAGGCAAAGTCCTTTGGTGATTCTTGCCTTGTTTGGTGACTTTTCATGGCTTTAGCCCTTTGTAAGAGGCATAAGATTTCTTTAGAGTGGGGAACGGGCAGCACAGCAGATCGTGTGTAAGTTAGTAACATTGGATATACTTCAATAGGTTGTCGCAAATGTAATGCTTACCCTACTCCTAAGGGTATATGCATATTCACGGAACTGATTGGTGGGAATGGGGAATAAATTTTGAACAGGACCCTTAAATCAACCTCTGGAGACGTCGATAGGTTCATGCATCTGTAAGAGGCTTCAATGTGAGCGTAGATGAGTGCTGAGACTACCAACATACCTTACCACTACTAGCGACGATGTAGAATCATGGTAGTTATCTATATCTACATGCGACCCAAACAAATACTGTTCATACACACAAATCGCTATGTTTTTGTCTCCCTTGGTTGCAACTTTTTTTCAGTGGCCCTTGATTACGATGGTGGACCGTAGTAGCTCGTCATGGTTTCGAATGGTAGGATTTAAATACACCGTGTCCTCTGTTAGGCGAACCGCATTGAGGCGGAGCATTTATTTTGAAATGGGTTCGAAAGCCAGAACTCGAGATTGAGGTGGTTTCCCAAGGTATACTCAGTGTCAGTAACCTCTCTTCCCTGAGATTCCACAAACTTCTTCACTTACCTCAGAATCCTCCCTCCTATAGTGCTTTCCCGGTCGGAGAGGTCAGGATTGTTAGTGGTTATTTTGATCTCCAGCTTATCCCTGAGGGCGCTACGCGGTATGTATACCTGGAAGCGTCCCCTATGGTTACCTTTCAGCATGGCACTATGTCGCCAACACGGCGGTGAATCTCCGGGGTATTGGAAATGCCTGGGTGGTTCAATTCGCACCATTATATCAATTCTAGCTTTGTGCTTATCGGCATAGAGAATGCAATGCCTACCTTTTCATTTAATATTGGAAATGGGTGTACACCACTAGAAAGCTCTTATGCGAATGTGCTGATTTATGGGTGAATTGTTGGGACGGCAAATGGTGGAATGCATGCGGATATGCGGCTTTCTAGCTGACTCATTCAATAATGACCACTCTCATAATCACCTTTGGCAGCCACAAGTAGCGAGTATTTTTTGTTCCTTTTTTCTCTCCTTGCTACTTCGAGGCGCTTTCCATGTAGGATGCTAATCAATGGGTTTCCCATTACTATGATCGGTTACCACTTTCCCCACCATTATAAGTCTCTGTTTTTTATTGTTCCAACGGGAAACATTCATTGAGTTAAGCGTGTGGACTTCTGTGCTCTCGAGATGACCGAAAGGTCAGTCTCATCTGGAGCTAGGACATCAAAGTTCAGATGCTTTATTGTTTTAATCCGGAGGCAGTTATGATGGGTTATTCCGACCGATTGAGCAGGTGTTTTGCAACTGGTGGAAATGTGTTTGTCCTTTTCGGACCGCGAAAGCACACATCACCTACTTTTTCGTTTGAAATCCAAGCAGCCAGATGTAAAGAGCGTGTGTCGCATATGAGTGGCATCGGGCTCAGCTTGAAAAAGTGGGGCACCACACATGCGTTGTCTGCCAAAATACATGAGAGAATTCTGCTCTTTAAGCAAATAATTGTATAATCGTGGTAATAAAATCATGGGAGAAATTTTGCTTCAATTATGGTGTAAGAGCTGTTGATACAGCTTTTGATACTTTGCTTTACTTTGTACTACAAACTCGCGAACACATCGCGTGTTGTATTCGCCCGAAAATTGGCGAGATTTTAAGCTTTCCGATTGGTTACATGTCGCCCATTTCTCTCCACTTTGCTATTTAATTGCTGCCCAGACGTATTTTCCGGCTATTCTTAGTTTCTTGTAGTGTGAAGAGGCGCATCATCCTTGCATCTACTACCTTAGGCAGAATTATTGCTTTCGACCTAACGATTATGGTGGAACTTTTCAGCTACTTCGTTGTTTCGTGTGATTAACTATGGTGTTGAATTCACAAGTCTCTAATCGCTTCGGAATCTGATATGAAACACATGATTTCAGAGATGGAAATGAACCGACGTATGGGTTTCATTGGGAGTGCCTGAATGTTGGGTCTACTAAATCTGCTGATGCGGACAGTTTTTTTTTAAATTACTTTCCAGAAAAGAGATTCTATTCCCTAATGGAGCCTGTTTCCAGTCCAGCCGAGGTGTTCGCACAGATGGCAAAGTTGAGCCTCCAGACGAACGGTTCTGCTTCCAACGCTACCGCTGCTGCCACAAATCCTATACCTGCTGCTATTGTTACTCCTGTCACACCTGTCAAGAATAGCAGTAGTTCAGCTCCACGTCAACGAACTGGCATTCCACGCTACGCCATTCCCTATCGACGGCCCGACAATAACCCCCATGTGGATGGTAGCGTTCAATCTCCAGTCAGTCCTGCTGTTTCTGAGACGGCGTCCGGTTGTCAGCAGGCCATGCCACGTGGTAGGAACGGATTTCGAACCGAGTCCCTTGGAGATGACTGTCTTTCTTCGCCTTTCAGCCGTGGCGCACCGCAAAGATATGGCAGGGCGGCTTCTGTGGGTGAGTTGAGATTTTTTGAAATTTCTGCAGAATCGTATCAGTATGTTCTTGGCACGGTACTTTATTTATTGGGAGGGGTTAAGTTGAAGGGGTTTTTTTGAGCTTTTAAAGACGAATAAAATTCTATGAGTGGGAGCTGGGGTTAATTTTCTACACCGTCCCCTTTTACATCATTTCGCTTATCTTAGCGACGTTCACCCAATTCTCAGTACACTTTAGCGGGGAATGATGTGTCAGCACAGTGCTACCTTTTCGAGTGCGTTTGTGAATATTTGTGCCGCTTTGAGCTGTTTTCATCGACGCAAGTGTCGTCCGAAGTGACAATGAGTTTCTCTTCTTCCAACATTCATAGCAAGGGTCAATGGTTAACAAACCGTGGATTTCAAGCCTCCAAGTTGTATCATGGTTGGCACAAAATATTAAATTTTGATAAATCCTTATTCCAATGACAACCGGGGCGACATTTGAGTCCATCCAGGTAGCTGGAATTCACCGCTTCCAGGTTGCGCGTCTACGTGACTCGTTCCTGGGATTTTCTGATCACAGATAGTGCGCAACCGCACTGACCACGAGGTGTGCACCTAATTTATGTGCTGGTGGAAAGTGAGGAGAAAACGTACCTGATGCTGAAGGTCGCAACCCAGTCGTTGTGTATGTGGCAGTGGAGGCATGTGCGCACGCGTAAATGGTTTCGGGTTACTGATGCCAACTCATTAACGTCTGGCCCTCATCCCTCCTCCTATGTACACACACACACACACACACACACACACACACACACACACACACACACACACACACAAAATCTTTGTTGATAGCACTTCTACAGTCACTATCCAAGGCAGTAGGATGTTCAGTATGCAATGACTGAATTTGAATTTAATTTTCGTGCCAGGAGTTGAAAGGCACGTTGATTATGGGGTTATTAACTGTATGTCTCCAATCTTGTTTTGACAGTCGTCCTCGGTGCTACAGGTAATTTTCCCTCTTATCCGCCTTTCATTGTAGTTGAATGGAGGTAAATCAACTGAGAGATTGGAGAGTGGATCATGCGTTGATTTGTTGCCAGCATGGCCCATATTTATGTGTCAACTTCAACACAGCGGTTAGGATATTTCCCGAGACTTTTCGACAGCGAGCGTGCCCCATTACCCAACCGCCTAGATACGATAGCCATCTTCGCAGCGTTTCATTTCAATATCCCTGCAGAAGTGTTAAAAATTGACCTTCTTAAGGATAATTTTAGCTTATGCGCGGTGCTGTGGCCTTGGTCGTCCGTAATGGACGAAGTTGCTTTGCGCAATAGACAACTTCCTTTTGTTCTTCACAATTTTTAAAATACGTCGGAGGTGCAAAGTTGTCTGAAAAAGTGGCTGGTGCGAATCTGGGCGTAACATGAGTAGAGCGTCGTTACTATTCATATACCGGCCCCTGCGCTGCTGCCATAGCCTTATGAATGGAAAAATCTGAAAAAAAACCGTACTCAGCATAGGAGGCTCCAAAATGAGTTATCTCTCCACTTCCTTACTCAGCAGACCAGCGGTTTTGTGTGAGTTCCTTTCCTTTCGTTGCTTGGGGTCAGCTTTTTCTACTTCCGTTTCTTTTCCTATTGGTTGTAATCTGTGGGTATGGTGCCCCGCCCCTCGTAAGTTGGTGCAAGAGGCTTGTGCCACCCGAGGCGACACAGAATCTGGTACACAAATTTTTGCTCATTATTAATTGGTTTTGCACAACTGGACTTGGCTTTATCCATGAAAACACAAGATTTACTTTGCTAGAGAAGCATTTTATGTCTCCCTCCCATGAACTAAGAAAGTACTTTTCTATCGTGTAACACGTTTTTACATGCAAATTTGCGTAATTTTGGATGCCACAATGATTGATTTCAGTGAATGTTCTCTAACTTAAAAGTACACACACTTGTAAGAGTATTGTAATGAAAAGGAAACACATTTAGTCGAGTGTGTGGATTTTTGTGCCCTCGCGATGGCCGCCTCCGTCTCAGCGGAAACACGGACACCTGAGTCTGGATGTTTTGCTCCTTTCCGACCATGGAAGCTGTTGTGGTCGGTTATTTTGACCAATTTTAACCGTGTTCAACAGCTAGGCGAAATGTGATTGCCTTTTTTGGCCTGAGAACAGGCATCAGCTAGTGTATTGCTTGAAATCCACGCAAAGTTCTTGTGACAAAAATTGGTGCAACCACATGTGATATTGGGCTCAGGTAAGCAAATCAGGGCGTGTCACAAACCCAGTAGTCAATTGTTTAAGTTTTGTGTTGATCCCCTGTCAGTATAACTTGGCTTCGGGTCCTCCGGAAACATTCTGACCTGCCTACACTTATGCATGCACGCTTGCTAGCGAATGTGACTGCTGCGGTAAGGAATGCCATTTACCCACACATTAAAGCAAAAGTGGGTTTTGTGAAGCACCTTTTTTTTTTCTGAAACAATCTGCTTCCCCACTTTTGCGCCTGAAGGTCACGGTAGCCTTGGCGGCTAGTCTTTTCGTACAGCTACAACACCGTGAAATTTTTCGTCTCAAATAAATGAGTTATGGTACAGTCCATTTCCTGCCTCCAGATTTGGGTTTTTTTTAAACGCATAAAATCGGTGAAATAGGCTTGAAAGTCGTTTTGAGACTAATGTTTCAGTACCCATGGGTAGTAAAATGCCATTGGGAGTTTTTAAAGTCTATTTAATCTCAATTTTCCTCTGTATTTTCTCAACACTTCCCCACTCATGTCCTTTTTGCATTAAGTTGTTCCTCTTGAGGCTACATGCTTCTGAATGCGTAAAATGTATTTCTTCAAAAAACCAAAAAAAAATGACATTGTTCGCTGTAGGTTCATTTGACACAAATGTAGCCTAGCTGGAGGGGAAGAAGAAAATAAGCTTAATTCCTCTCCAAAAAATGAGCACAAACATTCTGTTCCATTAAATTGATATCAGCAAAAGATTTAACTGCAAAAATTTACCAGAAATCAGATTCTACTTTGCCCACCACCATCGCATCTTTTGTGCCGAATTCGGCATTAATTTTTGATGAATTAGACTTTACCAACTTTCTACTGTTTTTTTTTTT
>LWMK02000041.1:546133-617385 GCA_001693075.2 Taenia saginata | reverse complement strand
TTTTTTTTTTTTTTTTTTTTTGCGAAATTGAAAATCTTTAGTGGTTTTCTTCACTTCATTCCAAAACCTGATAGCCCCCCGCTTGTGATTGGTCACAAATCAACCAATGGCTTGCTTCGTTTGCCTTGACAACGATCTTACAATCCAGGAATGGATTGATTATGAAATTGTGAGGGTGTGTAAATGAGGCAGGCTAAGCGAATCCAGGATCCAGCATATTCAATGGATTCTATGTTGTTTCGGGGAAAGTCTCTGACTCCTCCAGCTAATAAACTTCAACATTGGTGGTGATAGCGGCATTTGAGCTGCCGGCGGCTGCTTACGAACTCCGTAAAATGTTTCCATTTCGGTATCTTAGACGTCCAGCCTTCGAATTTGGGCATTCTCTTTTTGCCTTTACGTCCCAAAATGTTTCGCAGGTCGCTCTTTCTGGGTTGCACCTGATTGGTCAATATGACGTGTAGGCGCTTGACATTTATCAATATTCGTCTAGGGTCAAGACAGCTAAAAATAAAACATGCCAAATTGGTCACCACTTGCATGTTCCTAGTACTTACGTAAAGCGAATGTGCCCACACATTGCGCTCCAGTTTACGCATTTTATTGATAGTAATGACCTCTGGTCGGAGGTTTTTGTCACCCTGGAGCTTCTGATTGGAATCGCGACGGTGTCGGTGTGCTCACGCACACAGACACAGAGCTGTTCATAATGCGGGTACGCTGAAATCACCCGAAGGTCACGAAAGATGATATACTGATCTGGGATTCCGGTGGTATCATCCACCACAGCCACCTGAGCGAATGGAACGAGGAGTCCCGATGACACTAGCATTGGTGTATCCATTGGATACTCATTTGAAGACATGGACCTGATGGCTGAATGACACCTTACGAAGGGGATGTCCTCTTTACTCTTTTACATTCTGGAGGAATGTGGCGTAGAGCTGATGCCACTCAACCCTCTGTCTGGATTATTGTCTGTCTTTCATAACGTAGAGGGCTACAAATTGTTTGAACCTTGTTCATCTTTAACCCCTTTTTGACTGAGAAAGCTATTTGACTAGTTTAAATTTTTTTTCCCATTCTCGAGTTTTGCACTACTCCAATGTGTCCATTGGTAAAAATAGGCCTTTTTCCCAAAATACACATTGGGCAACAGATTCGAGAAATTGTTGGAAAGAGATGTGGTTAAATTGGTTCACTGATTTTGCCTCCTTTTGTGTGGCATAAGGGTGGGAAAAGAGGATTCAAACACGTGACATTCTTTGCGAAATCCAGTTCACATCTGTTTTTGATGTAAAAGAAGCAGTTGCATACAGGCAATGTGTGTTATTGCACGAAATATCTTGCCTTGGTGACCCACCTTAGCAGCAACGATCTCACTCCAAGCGCTTGACAACTCTCAAAGCGTTATAATAAGAAATGGCGGCGCCACTTTTAAGCAAGGTTTTCTTCTTTGTTTTGTAATACGGTTACCAAGTCCAGTTTTACACATTATTCATGTGGGTGTTTGGAGACCTCTGCAGTTACACCACATTTGCATGATACTCATCCATCGCTGTGCTCCCAGATAGGATGTCCACTGCATGACCCAACATCCGAATGGACTACTGGCAGTTCTCTAGTTACCCATTTCTTCCAGTGCCTAGATATTTGTACATTATTTTGGGGAAAAACAATGCAGTTTTCAAAGCGGTTAACAAACGTTGAATTTATGCATTGCCATCTTCTCCACTTCCGTTGGTAGAAGTTGATTTTTCATAGAAGCGTAGGCATCGCAAACACGCCCTCCAGGTTTGATGGCAGATTTAAAATGTGATTTGAAGGCAATTGAACCCTTTTTGAACGCCTCTTGGTACTTTATAATCCTTGTGGTATTCACTCTTTGCCCTTTGGGGAGACATTACAGATGTGTCGAAATTACGTAGCCGTCAAAGGCCTCCTTGTTTATAGGTCTTATTTCGAGTTTCTCTTACAAGACCTTCCTGAGGTATGGCAACAATTCAAATCTTTTCTTCTGCACTGGAACCTTTTACGTAAAATATCTATGGAATATGACCCACAGATGTGGACACTTGTTATAGTCGTGGTGTCGAGTCTTTGTAAATTTACAAGCCACAGGCTCGGACTTAAGAATAAACACGATTAATCATCAGGCACCATTGGATCCACGGACGTATGCGGCTTCTCATCGCTGCTGGCGTCGGCCCGCCATATTGATGAACGGTATGTATATGGGACTGGACTGTTGCACGCGGCTACGAGGAAACGTAGGAGTGACCCAGGGCTTTCTACTGCATTCCATGTCGCTACAGAGGCATGCCGTTGCAGAGGTGCATAACGAGAGACGCGGTGGAGGTGGACCATAAGACCTCCCTCGGTCTGAATGTCGCCTTTTAAGAACCACGACTCCACTTAGACAAACGATTTAAGGCAGTGGACCTAAAATGTCTATTTAGAGATCTCTTCAAATTAGTTTACCTGAATAAACAAAAGCCCCTCTTGAGAACATGATGGTACCGGTTGTGAGAATGGAGGGAGATGGGGGGGGCAATGGTAATTGCCACTAGTGATGGTGAGAAATACAAATGGGATGCTCGTTCACAGTGGGAATTGCGCTAACGACGGTTCGCTCTTTCTTGTAGATCCTCTACGTGGTGACAGCGAATCAGAGCACTCTAGCGTGAGTTTCCATGCCTTTTGTTTTATGCAAGCATGTGTATTCTAAATTTATTGTGTTACCAAGTAGGAGATATCCGAGTGGTGGTGTTTGTTAAGCTTTCGCTGCCTAAAATGTAAGTTTAGCGCTCGAATAACCTTTCTTGGGGAGCTTTTTCTTGAACAAAAGAGTTTCCTCTGGGGGATACGGAGGCACCGCGGTAAAAGTTCGGCGAAAATTTTACTTCTGGGTTGCTTTAAAGTAAATCAACCGAAGAGAAGCTCACTTCTTACAAGTTCGGATTCTAAAGAAATTGTGTTATGTTTTTTTCCTTGCGTCCTTCAAAATGGGTGCTTTCAAGGATTTTTGCCATCTCATGCGATTGTTTGTGTATTTGTAGTTTGCCTGTATCCCTCATATCTTTACTGGTGAAAAATATGCTTGGCACGAGGGAAGAGCAATTAAACACCATAGTCTTGATGCTTTAATATCCTTAAAGTGGCACTATCACTTGTGCTCCCGAATCAGTCAACTCAACTTCCGCTCGGAATCCGGATAATATTAAGGTTTCTCCCGCAGTCCAAGGGCATCCTACATTCATTTTACCTTGGTTTATCCTTCATCGGTCTGTTTGGAACAAAAAAAGTTGATGTAAGCGCTGTTAAGAACTAGCAAACAACAAGTGTCACAAATATGTGACGCTGGTCTTAGATTAGAAAGCCAATGAGGATATTGAGCGAATTGAAGGATACTATTGGAGTCTTCCATTCCAGGATTAATGTTATATCTCGTGTTGCTTACACATATGAATAAAATGGAGATTCGCTCTTCTTTGAAGAAGTAATTACTACAGCTTTGAGCTGACCTCCGGAGTGAATTAAATATGGTTGCATAACCATAGTAACGATTAAAACAAAACAGGGACCCTCAGATGGAACGGTGGAGCTCTGAGTCTTTCATGATTGTAGTGGCGTGCTAGAGAAATAGGGAATGCAATCTACGGGAGGGAGGTCAAGTGATTGGAGAAACCTTTGACAAATATCGAATCATAACAACTCACTTCTCCCGAGCCGTGTTTGTAGTCCTCTCCGTGGTCATCCCTCTGGTTCAACGGTAGGGAGTCTTTGTAGGAACCGCAAAAAGGTAGAATTACAAATTAGCATCGGGGTGGGGGATGCTACATCTAGGTGGCAGTAGATGCTGGTTTGGTAGGGATTTTTGAATAATCCACTCTTTGCAGGACCGTATTTAATCAGAATACATTTGGGAGTTAACGGTGGGATCGGCCGATTTTCCACAGTTAGCATATTCCGTATGTAAGTCAATCTGATGTGGGTCGTTTCTTTTGACCTCGACTGCGACGCGTTGGGAACTGGTCTCGCCCAGTCAGCAGTTATGGCGTGGAAACGGAAATTGGGGAATTGCCGTTCTCCATCCTCTGTGGTGAGTCTCCGTAGATTCAGCTACCAGTGGCAGGTTCCTTCCCTCGACGCCTTTTGGTTTTAGTAACCCAAAAACCAAAGCAGGACATTTTTCTTTTGAATCGGGTCCGCTTACCGCTGTCACCAATTTAGCGACCAGAGTTTCTTCTAAATTTGTCTTGAGGCAAAAAAGCACAGAAGATTTGTTACTAGCGTGCGGAGGGGCACGACCTGGAGGTCATACCGCTAAGCAGAAGTACTGGCCGCGAAGGCCAAGCGGCTTGATCAATTAAATCGGTATCATAGACCTTCTTTACCTGTTTTTCGATTCCACGTTCTGGTTTTTACCTCTCTTTTAGCAAAAATTATTCCTTAAGGACCAAACCGTAGAAGGGTGATTAATGACATATTCACTTGTTCTGTATTGTGGTAAAAAGCAGGAAAACCAATTTCGTATCATAACTCTGTTAATCAGCAGTAAAAAAAACAATGTTGGAACAACATTGACATCCTTTGGTATGTGTGAAGGGGATCCGTTTGCTCATCTTCCGCCCCCACTTTCTCCTCTTGGTTGATGCAATTGCTGACGGCCTGTTTCATCACTCACAGTACCCTTGACACATCAACCTCAAGTGGTGTTTTCAAAGGTCGCAGTACAGTCATGGTACTAGATAGAGTTTGCGTCGCACCGGTACAATCCTCGGCCAGAGAGAGAGAGCGAGAGGCCAAAACTTCCAGCAGAGGTTCAGTCTATTTGGAGTCTCTCTCATATCACCTCAGTCCATCCATCCATCCATCCATCCATCCATCCATCCATCCATCCATCCATCCATCCATCCATCCACAAAACTACCCATTTTGTAACGATTTTCTTATAAACTTTCACTGTCTCTTAATATGTAGATCTGAGGTAAATGCCTTTGCCTTTCTGCAAGGTAAAGCTCATGTTCGAATGTGGCAAGAGTACTTTCCTCGGTCTTTGTATTCACCACAAAGCCTCGCAATAAATGTACAATTTGAAACAAAAACAAGAAAATATCTATGCCCGAGAACTCCCTGACCCAATGCTTGGGAGAGTGTGGATGGATTGTGCATCTTTTTCCTAGACCGGCCGTTAGGACTAAGTCTCATGAGGGGTAAGTGGCAGTGTCTGGTTAGTCACAGGAGGACGTCCTACATTTGGGCTATCGGGCCAACCCAAGGTCACTCTAGCCCCTTCCCTAGCCAAGCCCCTTCTTACTTTTTCTTTCTCATTCTTTTTGGATGTTTTAATAGCATTGTGCAGTGTCAAAAAAAAGAAAAAGATAATCCCATGTGAGTTGAACGTAACGCCCAAAGGAAATGCATTACTTTGTCGAATGGACTTCCACAACCCCCTCTTCTCGGCCTGCAGAGAAGTTGTCCAATTACTCTGACATTTTGTTCCCTCTGACATACACTTTAGCTTGTTTTTTTTCTCCCCTTTTTAGGCATTCTCCTCATCAGGTAAGAGGGTCATTTGTTTTTTTTCTTTCACATTAAAACATCAAAATTTGTTTTTAATTAAATTGTTTCTTTTTGTCGTCCAGCCGGTCAGCCAAGACGAATAACCTCGAAGATAGGCTCCCTCAAAAACGCAGGTTATAGACCGGGTGGAGGAAATGTAAATTGATGCCAATATTTTTATTATGTTGTGTTTCATCTTTCATGTGTCTGATAAAATGTGTGTTTACTAATGAAAGGTGAAAATTCTGGACACGAAGGTGGACTTCAGCCATGCGCAGAGCAAGTGCAACTCGAAGGCAAATTTGAGATACAAACCGGGTGAGTGGTTATATTGCCGGTCCTTTGTACCATTTGTATCAAAGTCGGTAATGGATAGATAGAAAAGACTTCTTAATGCCTGTGGCATTAATTTTGATGGATGAGTGTCTGAGTGAACGAGCGGATAGACTGTTGGAAGGATGGATGGGCAAGCTGTTGACTGGACGGGTAAATGATTGGAAGTAGATCCAAAGCCTTGCAGTATCCTTTTGTTTGAGCCCTAAGCAAACTGGATTTATTGAATAAGACTGCTCATATGGAAGTATTAGCCTAGAAAAGAATCCCGAAGATGGCTTGACGGGCTAGTTGATACATTATTGAGTAGATAGACGGCTGGATACGAAGATGTACGGCCGGGAGGTTGCTGTGTTGGATGGACGAAGGGATTTTCAGGTGTAGATTGATTTTCCAAGAATGTATGTGCTTGTATTGCCTTTGAAAAGCAATCCCAGATTTCTGGTTCATTAAAATTCGACAGGTTTACCCATTTGGGAGCCTTTTGAAGCGTACAATAGCACAATTTCTACAAACCACCTTTGTCTAGTATCAGCCTAATACTAATGCTTGGCAGGGTATTTTCAAATGCTATTCAAGTCAGTTAGGTTTTCCAGTTCAATTCACTTTTAAAATACTTTTCTATCTTGTATTCTTCTCTTGCAGGCGGTGGTGATATCCAAATTGTTGACACTAAGTTGAACTTCAAGGAGAATAGCAAATCCCGTATCAACTCTTTGGCTAATGCCAGACACGTTCCCGGCGGGGGAAATGTCAAGGTAAGTCACCGTTTTTGTAAAAAAAATGCGATTCAAACAGTCTCGGGTGATTATCATGACATTGGGCACAGAATGTAGACTTCCTTCGGCTTTCGATTCCCCTGATTTGTTGCTTTCAAGTAGTCAAATGTCACCGATGGAATATCGAATGCATCAATTTTCATAACCAACTCATTCAGCCCTCTCTCCCGAGCCCAGGTCTCCAGATTGACTAATTGACGGACGTGTCATCTCCCTATGAGTGGTTACATTGCCCAAGTTCTAGCATTTAAAATTGCTACAAGAGTAATCCGTACTCGGGAATGGATGGTCAATGCTTTGAATGGAAAAGAGGAAGCTAATAAAACAGAATTTTAGAGGAGTTTACTTGTTATAGAGACTCTTTCCTGTGCGGACGAAGGTTTACAATGGTACGGTTAAGCCTTGAAAATTGTTCAGTAGGTCTAACGTTCATAGCGTTGGGTACGGAGGGGCTGAAGGACCTGAACCATGAAAAGACTGACTGGCGTCATTGCAAAACTGGCGTTTAGGCCGTAATATTATAAACTCCATGCTGAAACGATAAATCTAAAATACTGATGATGAATCACGTCGATTTTGATACAATTAATGCATTCCTACTTCTGTTGGGCTATTTACATTGAAGGCCAGAAGATGTCCCGCGGCGATTGCCTCTCGTGTGTCAATCACCTCATGAGGACACACAAGCTAGAATTCACTTGCACAAATTCAATCTGAAAATTCATGTAGTTCAAAAGCTTAGATGTTGTGAAGATGCAAAATTGAATGGTTTCGATGCCACCTGATCTTCAAAAGCAGTTTGAATAGTTTTTGATATTTTGCACAGACTATGGAAGGGGACAGCGATTCAAAGGCTAAAGATTTATTGTTGGCGGAGCCTCTTATCAGAATGAGCTACTCCGACCTTTACGGTATCTGTAAGCCATTTTTCCCAGCCTTTTTCAAAAAAACCCTAAGATCTAATCCAAGAATCTGTTTTGGTAAAATGTGACTGTTTAAGCTGTTCGCGTGTACATAAGTTAAAAACCACGGATTCAGTGCTTATTTTGAGAATCCTCGATACATTCGCATCACACCAGTTTGTTGATAGCTCATAAAAGAAACCTTAGAGAGGTGGGTCGTGGTGGGCTCACCCAACCCCATTCCCCTCCCACTTAGTGTAGATAGCCTCACAAATTGGAAGTTAAGGAGACCGCTACCTCGTGAGTAGGCTCCTTGCAAAATGCCTCTCAAAGTGGAAGGTGGTAATGTCGAGGTTGGTACCACCCAATGCCTTGCATGCTGGTCCTGTGCTGTTGCTGCTATCGCCACCCTGGTCCCGCTCATCCATCTCCACGCCCTCTACTAACGCTGCTATTCGAATCCCGCTAAAAAGTTGAATATTTTTTTCCATCTAATGACAGTTATTTGGTTTGGGAAAGGGAACGCTAATTACATGATGTAGCAAATAGTGGATTTTCTTTCTTTTCACAGATTTTCAATGAGAAGTTGCCATGGTTGAAGTACAACAAACCAAATCTACCACCAGAAGAGAAGGCGAAGATTAACAAACACAATACCTTAGCACCCGACACCCCCAATGAGCCTATCTACACATCGCGTCACCCCAGTGCTGCGAGCTGATCGAATAATCGAATAAGCGAATAATCCGTTGTGCTTTCCATCTCAAACACCAGTCACTCTCACACCTTTCACGACCCTTCTACGGTAGTCATTTTCTCATTGTCTGTGTGCTTGTAACAATGTCTCACCTTTCAATGATGGCAATGGCTAAGACTCTTCGTTTTCCTTTCTTTCTCTCCCAACGCCATTTGTACAATTTCCTGTTGACCCCACATTTCTGGGACCTTCACTTGTGACTAAAGCTCCCTGGCTTGCCCAGGGGCAGGTACTTTATGCACTTGTTAATGCATGGATGGACTTGTTCGAAGAAGCATCATCAGCCATCGAGTCAACTGCTTGGGTCTCGGACTGCTTTGGGGCCACGAAGTTGTGTATCAGGGACCCTGGGTTGAGAAGTTTGTTTCCTGCATCCATGTTGACGTTCCATGGCAATGATGTGTACTAATTTAAGTTAGTCGGGATATGTTATTGGTGGATGATGATAATGACTCTGGAGGTGATATATTCTGGTAAGCAGGGTTAATCGTGTCAGTGTTTATCCTAAGAAACGCCTTTCCATTAAATGAAAGAAGCAATGCAAAGGTTTTAATTAAAAACTGACAAGGTTGTTTTGACATTGGAATGCTGATTTCAAAAAGTGATACTTTGAAAGATAATTTAAATATAACTTTAAAAATGTTTGCATGTGCTAACTTAAACACCATCTCTTATGCTTTGAGTTACTACGGGGCATTCAAATTCGGGGTACATAAGGTACAAAAATGGTAACAAGTATATGTGTTCTAGAATCTCATTTTCGCGCTTTTAGTTTAATAATTGTTCTTCTGTAGCAACGACAAAGCGTCTGTAAGAATTCGCATGCGCCACAATTGAAAGGTCATTTAGCATCGGGAACACATTATTTGCAATTCGCTTAGGCTTCATTATGTATCACGAGACGACACCTCTTTTTGACATACCTTTGGAACACCTTGACTACAAATACATCACAGATTGCAAAAAATTGAAGGAATTAGAGAAAATACTGAAGGTACTGAGATCAGGCTCCGAAGGTCGATACCCTGATTTGGAAAGGCATTGTGAAGAAAAAATACGAACTATGGATCCAGACAAGTAAGAACTATTGCTTTTATTAGCTTTGGACTCAAATTATTGCACAGCCTTTTTGGTATTGGTAGTGAACCTTGGGTTCATTCAACACTCTTGCAAATAATCAAATTGCTGTGGAATTTAGGACAAAAATACTATAGATGAACTGTCATCGTTTATGTAGTTTATGTGGCTCTATGTATTGGTTCCATCGTCTCCTAAAGCAACGTTAATTTGCATAACATTGAGCAAACTTTTGACATGGCATATGAAATATAATGTAGGTAGTAGTGGCTTCACAAAGGTGGTATCCTCAAGACAAAGGCTGCGTGCCTGGAAGTGTATATACTTTTTGAAATAAAACCATGACCAAATCATAAATAAAATCCATTTCAGTCGTTTACTTCGGGAGCTAGGAAAGCTACTGAGTGTCAGACAACTGCCCAACGAAGAACGGGAAGAAATGGAGAGCAATTTTAGGGTAACGCAGCTCTTGTAAATCAAAAAACATAGTAAAAAGGAGTGGCTAAATGAAACCAAACGTCAAGAATGCTTGTCAAATGCATGTGGTTTATATGATAATGACGAAGCTGAAGAAGACGAAACCCTTCCAAAAGTCAGACCATGGGCATCGATAAATCCAAGCACTGGAAAAGGCACCAGAGTAAGCTTTGCTTAATGCTATTTTATGAAATTTTTAAAAAGAGCAAATTCAAGTCAACAGATCTGGAGTCTTGATGGTGTAATTTTCAGTAATCTCTACACAACGTCAGCACATAAAGTACGTTTAGTCACAAATCGAGTTTAAAATCTGCACTACATTGAAATGAAACTGGTAATGATGTGCTTATGCTTTTATTTTTAAATCGATTGTTCCTCGCCAACAGGTTAAATCTTCCAAAACTAAGTCAGGAAAATTGAGATCCTACGAAGACTGGGATAGGTAAGCATTTTTTAAGCAAATTGTTAATGCACAATAGGTAAAGAAGATGTACTTTACCACTAATTCTAATCTCACAACGAGAAATGGTATCAGGCTTCAAAGTTCTGCAGCTTTTAGTGTGGTTCGCTGCAAATGTTCCTAGCAGCTTGTAGACACCAACACGTGTAGACACTATAGGACTTCATTTAAGCCGCAGAATTTCCTTGTACAGTGCGCCGTAGAGCGTTTGGAGAAAGTGCAGTGGCAGGGCTCGCAGAGCAGAAATTACTTAAAAGGACTATTCTAGTGATTAATTTTTTAAAGGTGAATTCTCAGTTATGAAGAATCAGGTAGAACTATTGGTGGCAATTTAAACAGGCTAAGAATTAGATCATCATATCATTTTGAATGAGAAACGTTAGTCACTACTGCAATTAATGCTGATGTGCTTAAGGCGATTAACTAATATTACTTGAAATTTAAGCGGCTACACAAACTCTAACTGTAGGGCTGTTATAAATTTAGCATTCTCTTGTAGTTTGTGATAATAATATCTTTGAGGAGATGGGTGAATGTGAACAGCAAATAAAACTGAGAAGATAAAACCTAACGGACGTTTCGGTGCTCTTCTTATTGAAAAAGTCTGGAATGAATTTGAAGTGAATGAAGGCAACCGAAAAGGCACTACTATAAATAATTGAGGATTGAAAGAATACTAATGATTGAGAATTATAGGCATATTTAGTAAAAAGACTCAATTTACTGTTCTAAAAAGTTGTTTTTTACTCTAAAATGTTACTCTATTCTATATTTGGTAAAGGATAGGAAGGGAAATCGAGAAGGAGCTAGAGATGGACGAGCAGAATGGCGAAAGGGATGACAAAGTCGCAGCTACTGGTACCGAGGGGGGCGAGGAGAGAAATAATGATGAGGATGAAAAGGCATTGAAATCTATCTGCAGAGACCTTTCAAAACGGATATGCAACATGCCTCAACAGATTCGAGCTGTGCACGCTCAACGGGAGAAGGAGAAGGGGAACGAGGTATGCCGAAATTAATATGTATCCATAAGTTACACTCAAGAGTTGTGAATAACCGAGACAGGAAATGGTTGAGGCCCAATGCTATCCTTGTCACCTCACCTTAGCAATCCTCCATATTTTTGCAACATCAAAAAGTATATTACACATTTGGTGTTTAATTTTTCTTTGTCTGAGTCTCTTAACTATAGTTCTGGAAAAGCACCTTCTAACAATCCTGATTTCAAAATACATTTCGGTAGTTTTCCATTGGGATCGCACAATACAGCTTCCTACGACCCGATTTACCAATCACAGCAGTCAGATTTCATTTTCAATTCGTGGGTCTTAAGTGTTCCCCAAAACCGCGATAGGCTGTGCCTGTATGGAATTTTCACTCTGTTAGTACATGCGAGCCGCAATTTTATAAGCTCGGCGGAAAGAAAAAGCACCCATGCGAAAATAAAGCCTGCGCGGACTGAAGAGCCCACTCAATTAAGGATGCAACCAGACAAAATATTAAGCCACTAGACGGTCACTGCCCTTGTGTTTAGAGTATGAAGACATAGACAGATTCCAATTAACTAGAAATATGGTAAACATCCCCAAAAAGTACCTTTAATAATCCCCGATCCCAACTTGGTTATCCATATGAATGATCGAATGCTGCATTCCATCTATATAGGCGCTGATCGCTGGTGACTACAATGAGGCATTGGGATACTATAATCGAAGTCTCGTTTTTGAACCGACCACTGCCGTTTACAACAACCGAGCTTTGCTGTGTAAGTGCTTTATGAGGGACAACATAAACCCTTGAAACGTCTATTTACAGACTTGAAGCAGAGGAAGTGGAAGCTCTCAGTGAAGGATTGCAATCGTGTCTTAGAGAAGGAACCAGAAAATTTTAAAGGTGAGTGAAAACGTGAGCACCAGTGAATTCTCCTGGAATGCTGGACCAGTGAGATCCCTTCACCGTATAAGGAATTGCAAAAATTTCCGCCAAAGTGGTGTACCATACCTTAGAGCATCTTCCATCTAGACTAAGGATTTGGATGTGATGTCCTCACTCTCTGGAGCCATCTAAAATCATTCATTTAATTACTGTTTCATTGTTTTCACAGCGAGGTGCCAAGTGCGAGTGGCACATCACTTTGCCATGCATTGCAGAAACAAGGTGACAAATTGTGCATTACGCACTGACAAGACCTCTTTGGTGTCGTCCTTATTAAAAGACGGGGTTGCTATTACAAATAATCATCCTTTCCTATCGAGACACGGGTTTTATAGCACTTTTTGTCCCTGGAGTCCAGGAAGCAACCAAGCTTTACACCCTAGAAGCTCCATTTTCATCTCACTTTTATTCCACAGATGACTATGCAATTGTCAGATGCTATTCCCTAGGGAAAATGGTAATAACCTTGAGAGGAAATAGATGGGGAGTCCGAAAGATGTGATTGTGACGTAATGAGAAGTTCTGTTCTGACAGTCTAATTCAGTCCTAGAATAGAGCCATGCATTGGATGAGAGATTTGAGTTGGAATCCGTGTAAAAATTTAAGGACTAGTAGCGGCTGACTATGGTGAAGAAGGATTTGAACTGTGCAGCTTCCCAAGTCTTCCCTGAAAACGAAAGAATTCACAAAACTCGGGGAAAGGGGGGCTACCGGCATGGCCCACAGACCAGGACCCGGTGGACACACAGGGGTTGAGCACTTCATTAACCCGTTATCAAAACCAAGAATTAAACAATCTATTAATGTACTACAGTTACACTTTGATTAGTAGCAAGGTTCAACATCTTTACGCTAGCAGAGGTGACAATCCATGTGAGGCACGAATAATAAGCTTTGCATAGGTTTAGGCGAACCCAGAAATTGTTAAATGTTGATATGATTTATAAGCTACCGAGTTATTACATCGCTTCTTCTTTGAGATAGAAGGCATCACATTGATGTTGGAAGGGGCTAACTTGACCTAACAAAAACTTCTTTGACATTTTAGCTCTACTGCGAAGGGCACAAGCCCTTTACGAGTTGCATAGTTTGGAGAAAGCACAAAAAGACTTACAACTCGCTCTCTCATTGGAACCCAAAAACTCCCGAGCTGCTGTGAGTAACTTATTCTTCTTTCCTGTTGACGTGCGGACCACAATTAGCGCCTTATACTAACAAACCTTTTACGTGAAATTGAAATGTAACTGATACACAGTTATCAAATAATGGGAATTTGGCCGGATTCAAAGTCTAAAATGGGGGATTAATACGGCTGCAGTAGCCAGAATGATTGACCTGTTTAATTTGTCGTATCCGTGCTTTTGAAAACAGTATTTCTAGAATTACAAAGCGTAACTCGATGGGTTTTCTCTGAAAGCACAATGAAACATGCCAATGTGGATGGATTGTTTAATGTTAAAGAAGTGCTGGAAGGCCATAGCACAAGACGGGAATGCAGACCGTGGAGATTGAAAAGTCCAGCGTTAAATCAGTTGTTGAAGTGGTTTAGTCATGCCCTAATCGGTCTTTCAAACTGCCGTCGCGAGTAGGTTCAACACACCGTAATACCGTAACTGTCGCGAAAGAATTGTCGTCAGCTCATCGTTTCCATTGTTTGCTTGCTTTACGATGCAGTAAATAGGGGAAGGAGGGAGGGTGGGGAGGTTTTCGGTATTTTATACATAACCTCTACCAATGGCTATATTTTGATGTCCTCACCAGTTTTTTGCCAGAAATGGATGTCTAAGCATATATTTCAGTGTCACAGAAGATCTCTCTAGAATGAAGAGAGTGCCAAAGCATCTGTAAGGTGCAGTAAACACAAAAATGCATTTGGGATACACTTGGCCCTGTTCGGCTTAAATGAGGGCCAATTTACCATTATTTACGAGAGTTTTGCATTATAGTAATGAACTCGATGAATGTGAGGACTCAACCCGTTCTAACGTCTAAAGTTTACTTGGATTCCATGATCCGAGGATGTTTGCATGCTTACGTCTTTCCTGTTATAGACTTTCGCAAAATTAACTAATCAAGGTTATGAATGAGAAATCAACTCACTGTATCGTGGGACTCAGTAGACTTTAGCTACCGCTCTCCTCTTCACTTTTATTTAATTCCCCATTTTGGGGAGTATGTAGCCTCAAGCTAATTGAAGCAGATAAATATACATTTTTTTGCGTCTAATACAAATAGATTCACATGAAGATCATTCATAATAAAAGAAGTAGATACTGGTTGTCAGATGGAAATTCTCAATCTTAGAGGAGCATCCCTTTCTTTTCCAGACCCTCTTAAGGAAGGTGAGAGAAGAACATGCCAGTCGACAGCGCAGTAACCTCGAGGGTGGACGTCGGATGGTCATTGATGAGGTGGATGAGGATGAATTTGAGTTTGATGACACTGAAAAAGAAGATGAGGAGGGAGATGAGAAAAATGCTAGCAATGGTGACAGTTCTCAAAAACAGCCATTCCCACTAAAACAAGGCGTTGAAATTGAAGAGGTTTTTGACGAAAGTGAACGGGAGTTAAGTGAAAATGAGGTACGTATAAAATTTTATGCTACTTACTAGCATTAATTAGATGTAAAAAGGTAATTGGGCTGTTAGTAATACATGTATGGAGAGTTTTCTACTGAGAGATTGCAAATTCTACGATTGTAAATGCACTACATCCATCCTGGTGGATCTCAAAAGTGATGAGTTGATTGAGGAGAAATTTATGATGGCGAAGATGAAATGGGACAGTCGATGGTTCTTCCCTTGGTGTACATTTATTAATACACTTAGATACATGTCAGTTGGTCGTTGAAAATGTAGTTCCACCGATGGGACATTATCTCAGAGTCAACACATAATGCTTGTTAGGTGGTGTAGGAGCCGAAATTTTGAAAGCAAGATAGCAGTTCATGATTGATAGGTCCTGCTACTTTTCGCCTGTGCATTCTCGTAAAGGAAATTCATTACTTAGCAAAGTTGTGTCCCTTTTACAGATAGCAAAGTAATCGCTTTTTAACTTGGAAAATAACCGGACGGAAATTTCGTATCTAACTGATTGTACAAGGCAACCGAATAAGATCGTGTGGATATTAATGGTGAAATCAAGTATCTGTAGTAATCTACTCAGAATATTTTATTTGTTGAAAGAATGTGTAATACAATCCATTATTCCTCCCCAATGAGAGGGCGCGTTGCTCCGACTTCCACCTTGGCCTCTCACAGTCTATCTGGCAATTCTAGCTAGCACATTATCACTTGGAGAGGAAGTGTGAGGAGAATTTGGATGATGATGATGATGATGATGATGATGACGATGCATTACCGATGGGAATCCCTGCTTGTTCTAGATTCACTGTGATCATGGTCAGTCTTGAAGTGATTTGTTCATCAAATAAATCTGTTCGGACTATTTCTAGAGAGCGTTTTTTTTGCTGCCGCGGTGAAACTGAGGCTGTGAGGTAGACAAAAATAAATAATATTTCCTCAAGCCTTTCTGTGCCCATTTGATGAGGAATTTGAATGGTAATGGAGTAGTAAGTAACGGCAAGAAGAAGACTGTCGTACTAATAGATGGACGTATTTATAGCCATTTTAATTATCTCTACATGTTACATTAGTCTACTGCAGTGAGAAATATCGAGAACCGCAGTAAATGTATTGGTCACTTAGTGGAAATCTTGAAGTTCAAGATGTCTAGGTGCTAGGGCTGCCTCCAACCTTTTAAAAACATATCTCTTTCAATTCTCCAGGAGTTCCCTTAGTGAATTCTCTAACATTCTGATGTCTTGCAAAGGTAGACGGTAAATTTACCACCAGATATGCGGGGATGGAACCACTTTTTTGTTTCCACCAGTTATCTACTTACCCATCGTGCTTCCATTACTCATAACCGTAGGCAAATGAAGGCGTTGTCTCTTGGATAATCTGATTGAGCAGACTTAATAGTTGGCAGCCTGTTCTGCGCAAGGTTGTTCACGAAATTATTTGTGGATTCGTTTTCTTAAACGCCCATCCGTAACGTTGATGGGACACCGGGACGTCCTCCTGCAGACGGAGTGGCAGCATGAATGCATATGTACGGTTTGTCACGATCAATGCTTGAGCCTGTCGAACAAAGGTCAACAACAGTCGTGGAGAGGAGCGGAGACCTGAGTGATCTCAGCCAACGGCTGACCAATATACAGTCACACACACACACACACACATCTGTAGCACTTTGTGGGAAGGACTATTCAATGGTCACATCGCCACTACCAAATAACTAGGAGTGCTAGGCAAAATGTGCCTTGAAAGGCTGTAAAGTTGTGCTCTGTTCCAATCCTAGAAAGAAACTCCACCCAAAGCCAGTGGTGATACCCAACATGGTAAAAAAAGTGGAGTTAAGGTGGGTTCTACCTCTCTACTCCAGTTGATACACCTGTTACCTACATTTTAGCTATTTTATGTTAAAGTTATCAGCAAAAAGCATGGAACAGAATGAAGGTGGCATTAGCATTTACCCTCTTTGTCTGTGATTCTCTGCAAAGTAAGCGCTAAAATTGTAGATATAAGGACCAGAAATTGAGAGGTTATAGGCAAATCTCCTGTTGCTTAAATAATCACAAAGTGATGGTAAACCCTGTCCATTTACAATTTTTATCAACAGGAAAATGCACAAGTCGAAAAGGAGGCACTCCTCTCAACCACAGGTATGTGGATGTGAATGATAAAATTGTTTAAATTCTTCTATGAGCAGAAGCTGAAGCATAATTAAAACATAGACAGTTTTGTGAATTTGCAATTTCCAAGACTTGAGCAAGGTGATCGAAAGAGACTTGGGCTTATTTACTGCGATGTCAGCTTAGCTCGGTTTTAAAGTGACAGAAACTCCTCACCAAAGGGGCAGAATATTTGGAGAGGTTGGAATAAGCGACAGCGACAGGCACTGCTATGAAGCGGTTTAACCGATTTCCTTGTTTTGGACTTCCCAATCCAAGCTGCATCACATTAATCAACTCCTTCTATTTTGATGAGAAGGGAGAATCTAATGTCAATGTTAATTTTAATGACTCGAAGTTGAGGTTTCAAGGACTTGCAGCACTTAATTTGAATGATGCAAAAACTGATTTACACCAAAATTACGACCTACAAAAGTGCCATAGCATAGTATGACCAATGGTAGCTGTTATGAACTGCTATGCATTCGTGAATGTGAGCACTGTCAAAACGCAAAGAGAATATTCAAGAGGAGTGGAGGTCTTCAAAACAACAGTCCGTTTACACTGGGGTCATGACATGTCCTATCGCACCTATTGGGCGGAGTGCTGAAGTTCTGGTTTGATCCCATTCTCGCGTATGTATGCAGGTTTGAGTGATCATTACCTTGCAGTGGGTGTTAGCACACCTGAGGACGGATCGTACGAACTCATAAATTGTTGAGGTGAAAGAAAATACCGGAAACTTCTAGACTCATCGAAAGAGGAGCGAGTAACAAGCACCTTCGGCGTTTGCGTGATGCTAAACTCCATTTACCTGAATCGCATTGTTACATGCATCGTTCCTAACCGTCTCGGTTTTTATGTCCTATTGGAGGTTATGGAAAAAAGCTTGATTAATTGCTACTGCGTACGGGGCAGGAACGAGGGCCTTGGGTGATTTTACAACGTGTTGGCTGGCCCGATGGCAAATTTTAGTGGCTTATCTCATTCCATTATTTGTCGGACGACCTAAATTATGGGAATTTATTTGGATAATAAAGTCAGTCTTCATCGAAGAGCTTGCTTGTCAGTAAAACCAGTGTCACACATGTGTGACATCCAGCTTTTCTTGTGTCGCAAACAAGTCGGTTGACAATAGACCTTCCTTGCTCTGAAGGAAGTTAGATCGAGTGACATGGTGAGTTTGGATGCCCAAGGGAGTATATCTTAATTCTGAATTTGTTAAGCTTGGAGGGTTCCCTGCTACAGTTCACAATTTATTAACCAAGACAAAGCCACTGAAACAGGTTTATTAAACCATATTGCCTTACTTCTTTGTCCTTGTCAGACCTCAAAAATTCTTTTTTTTTTGTTTTGTGAAGGAGAGATTGAAAAAAAGCGCATGGAACTCATACAGGGGCTTAAGAGAACCGATGCAATTACATTGAAATCAGGTAAGGTGTTAAGAATAGCATCAATGCTCCAACACTCAGTCCAAAATGGGATTGTTTATCTTTTTTAAATTCTAGCCCTCGACATTAAGCTTGATGCAGAAATGTTGGAGCAGTATGTATTCGCTCTCAAAACAATCAGTTTGCCTCAAGGTATGCATATAAAGTTTGGCATTGCTATCACAAATGCGTTATTCTTACTTGCTGATTCTTCACTATGACCAACTGAACCTGATCAGTCACTCGGCTGTTTGATTGTCAATGACAACACTTAATTACTTTCTAACTGAATAAAAACGGGTTATTACTAGGAGAATATGAATTTATCTGCAATGCACTGGATACAATAAGCAGGAGTGCCAGATTCAACGTCGCCGTTCTGATGTTGGATGGTGCTGCTGTGAAAGGTATTTGAAGTGATTATTTTGATGAGTTAAGCCAACTCTATAAACTTGGTGTGTGGCCATTATTTGGGTAGCTTTCTCTCCACACCTTGCTCATTTCATCCGGCGCATTTGTAAACCAATTGTTAACTCGATTGCTGTCAAGCATACTGAAGGGTTATTGTCAATGGAGGTGGAGGGGGGGAGGGGAGGAACGGGTAAACGGAAGTTATCCTAATCCCGATTTGTCTTCTGTCCTAGGCTGAACTGTTGCTTTTGCTATTTCCAACTTATGAGTAGTATTGCCCACCTCTCACTCAACCTCGTAACTTACCTTTTTTATTTGATTAAAATGGAGTCATATAACTGGTGATCGCTTAATCTTGATAGGTGACATGATTTGTTTGATAGGTTATCATGAAGATGCATTAGCCAGGCAAAGTAGTGTCCACTAATCGTTTTCAGTAGTCTTTTAATTTTATCTAGTAATAAGTATTTCTAATAACTAATTTGTATTTCACTACTTTGTAATCCATTTCAGCTGTCCAGGAGATCTTTGACAAACTGCATACTGCCAGTGTATCCATCGATCACAACATAGTGGAACTACAAAGTAGATTTGCAACTTGAACAATTAACCTAACCCGGTTTATCAGCTTTTTTAACACCGTTTACTGCACTGTTAAGTGATATTTTTTGCCACTTTTATGGTCACAATATAGAACACGTGAGGTTTTTGCATCCGCCAGTGGTTGAGAAATATAACGTCTGAGTTGCCCCGACAAACGCTTCAAATTGTGGGCAAATGAATGGGGGTTAGGCATGGTCCGATCCCTGTTTACCACTTTTGTGAGACAATTCCAGACTGGACTGTAGACGCGGCTACAGAGCGTTTCGTACCTCATAAACTAGAATGGGCAACTCCTAACACTTTAATCAACATCCAAAGTGTGTCCCAGTTCATCTACGTGAAGTAATTCTGATTGAACTCACAGGTTTGTAATTAAAAATTACGAATTTTTATTGAGCTACAAGCTATACAGCATGAGGTTATGCATGGAACAGCACATTGGATAAATGGAATTCATGGCTTTGCTGGCATCGTTGAGCGTCTCCCGATCGTTTTGCATAAATGTGGCTGAAATTTGTTGATGAAGCGCTCAATTCCCCTTCCTCAAGGCGTAAAGCACAAGTCTAAGACTTCGAAAACTTCTAAGTAAAAAAAAAAATCCAACTAGGTCAAATTGCATGATTTGGGTGGCAAATTCTGATCATCAGAATGGGAAATCACACAATGAGGAAACGGCGCTTGCATTAATTGAATGGTTTCTCGGGCTGTATGGCGTGTGGCACCGACTTGCTAAAACCCGATCTCGTCCATATCTGTAGCCTGCAACTTAATCACGGAAATTGGATTATCACGTTGCAATGTGGAGGACCACTAACGATTATTACCTCACCAGCCACGTTTTCGAAGAAGAATAGTCCAATGATGTCTTCAGTTCCAAATCCGCACCAAACAGTGCCACATTGTGGATGCATTTGTGTCTCAGCAACCACTCGTGGATCTTCTGAACTCCAAACGCGGCAATTTTGTCGATTGACCAAGCCATTAGAATGAAAGTGAGCAGTCCTATTGCTGAAAGAGGTATTTTGTTTGAATAATCGGCATTTACTTGTTATCATTTCATAATTCATTCAACAAACTCCATTCACTGTGCGTGATCAGTATGGTAAACACGAAGATGCAATGTTTTTGTGAGACTACACTGTTGAGATCATCTTGAAATGTCCAATTTTTTACCACGGTGCCGAATTGAGGATCCTGGACTCTCAGTAATGCTCGCATAAAACGCTTCGATATTTTGTGTTGAAAGCCTACCAGTGATCTGGTCTCCCTAAAATGCTTAATTGATATCAACACAGTTGATGAAGTTAAATCACTATTTTGACCATATTTTATACGAAAATTGCGAACTTTAGTTCTTTAAATCCTCATTATTCCCAAAACGTTGCTCAACATTGAAGTGCGTTGTTCTTTTACGTAGAGCTCCATCTGTACTAACCCAAAAGTGTCAACTGTCATGCAGTTCTTTGTCCTAGGGATCACAGGGCGCAAAATTCACAACTTGCGTGAATCACCCCTTGGGTGACCGTGAGAAGGAAAAAAACTACATTTCTCGATATCCAACAGTGTTCAACGTACAATAAGGCTCAACTTCGCCTCCTTTTTAAAAATTGCCTATGAGTTTTGCAGCAATTTATGCACGAAGTCGTCATGAAAAATCATTTGGAATGAGAACAAATTTAGTGGTTTGCGCAATCTGTTCCTTTGCAACATTTGCTTTTCTGCTAAGATGACCGGAACGACGAAATCAGTAGCATTGTTGAATCAGAATTTCTACCGAGGTATGCCACGGATAGACCAATACTGGACTAAATATGGAGTGAGAACGAAGCAGGGTAGCATATGCAATCAATCCTCAGGTAGAGAGAACCCAAAGCTTCCAGAGAGGGCAAAATCTTTGTAGGCCGCATTTTATAACAGTCCAGACGCAGAGCTCACGTAAGAGCGTTGATTAGGATCACGCTGATTGCTGCTCCTGCTCACGACTGACCACTATCTCTATTCCGACGCCTCCAATTGCCGTCCCTACAAAACACGCACATCTGTAGCTACTTGAGACTTTCTTGATGGCAAAAGAAAATCGAGGCTGCTGGCATGGCCCTGAGGCCAGTCTCGCCTGGCTAGGGCAATATGACCACCCAAGTGACCGAAACCGAAAGTCCGAACAGACGATGTTATACATAGCCCCCCTCTCCCTTCCAGCGTCTTCCCCGACGCTTGCCTTGGTAAACCTTCCGCATCAGCCATTACAATGTAATCAGCGCTGAAACAGACACCCACGAGCTGACCGAGCTAGTCATCGAAAATCGAGCGCAACTGAGGAGACGCTTGACAACCACGTCACTGATCCCCTTTGGCAGTTCGACTGCCAGAACTAATAAAGCATTACATTCACATTCTACATTTATATTTTAATTGCCTCACGCCTTCAGAAGTTCTCCAGTCCCTTTTTTAAACAATCTTCTCTTCTCCATATTGCTTGACGCATTTACTACTCTGCCTTTTTAGAATGCTATTGTGGTCATGGTAACATTCACGCATTTCGGTTTTGCTGAAGGTTGCACCTGCAATCCATTATTTTTGAATGGTCATTTATTTGCATCATTAACGCCTTGCTATATTGTACTGTTATATTCATTGGATAAGCAAACATTTATTTCACTATCTTTACTAAAATAACCACTGAGGTTGCATCGAACCGTCGATTGGACAAGTAGTTGGCGTCGTTGTGTGCAGCCCTGAAGATCACTAAGAAGTTGCTGCGTAATGGTGACTAAGGCAAGTACTTCAGCATGTTTTGCTTACTCAAATCTATTGACATCAGAAAGCCTTCCTCCTTCTTTGTCTCCTCCCCATTCCCCTTCCTCCCTTAACCCTATGTGCATCAGCACAAATCACACCAGGACTTGATCCCTTTGTGTACGTGTTTTAGGCAAGACTTTAATTGGCATGAGCTCACGAATGATTGTTGCAATGTCAAGGACTTTCCTTGACCTTATCTTACTGAACTTTATCCTATGATTTTTGATATTGCTTGTCAGTGGGTGCAGAATCCCTAGCTGTCACAGCCACATGTATTTAGTAATGCCAACAGATTTACAATCCTTTTTTACTCTAGAAACTGGAGTTCCAAGATGCTTTGTGTGGTCCCTTCCAACATCTTGGCTTTATTTGTGCGGGAATGGTGTGAAAGTGCTCGTCAATCATGAACTTTCCGCACCGCAGAAGTGAAAGGATGACACCGTCCCCGTCAAAACTTGACAAATTAGTGGAGAGATGGGAGACCCTCTTCTTCCTTTCATGGTTCTGACGTGGTGTCGATGTGATGGTAGCTCATCCGAGTCAGTACTGTATTCGTTCTCCGCTGAATTTTTCCATCCCGCATTCGAATTAACTGACGAGCCTGCAACAGAGGATGTAGTCTCACACATGAATAATACCAACGTGGATTACGTCTTAAGGTGGGTCTGTTAATGCCTGCTATCACCTGCCGTTCCTTAACCAATTCACGAAAGTTGTTGTGGCGTCCTATTTTCACGACAAAGGCTGCGACCTGACTCGATTGTGCTTCCAGTAATGTAACGAGTGTCAAACGATACCATGAAGAAGCTAGGTAGTTGCTTTGTTCACCATGGAGCATATGTTCTTAAGAGGAAGAATATATCTTCTCAAGCTTTTTCACAGTTATGAAGAAGCATTAAGACGTTTAATTGCTTCCATCTCTACACCACATTCCGTTGTCAGGACTTTCTTATGATGCGTACTTATTGGTTGGTTAATGATTGCAGCACTTGGCCAAAGGTGTTGGTAGAATACATCGTGTTTGTGGGGTACCTTGCATTTCGAAAGGCATTTTGATATTTGTTAGAGGTGGTGGATGGAACAGATAGAATGCGTAGTAGGCGAGAGAAACAAGAGCCAACTGGTAACTTGGTTTCTCATAAAACACCATGCTGAACAAATGGACTGTCATTTTATCATCATCGGCACAATATTTTCACTTTACCACACATTAAATCAAACAGTAGTTTTGGGATTCCAAGAAATGTCTGCTCGTGTTCTAGGGTCATTGTTTCACTATAACTGGAGGCCTGCGAGTTGATGGAGAAAGCTGTTAGAGGCCTTAAAGTTGCGCCCCCAATGAGGCCAAATAGTCCTCGTACCTTCATCCACCGTCGCCTTAAAGAATTACTAACAGATCATGCAAATGCAATCGTAGCAGCTTCAAAGGACCAACCACCTTTGGATACCATCATTTAAATGGCAGGTTCTTATGACCTTTATAACTTCAAGAACCGAAATTCTATCTATCAGGAGCATACACAGACACTGTCATCCGATTCTACATAGACTGCTGCCATATGAGGACTGCATCCTGTTACTGGTACCTCTTGGATCACTCGAGTCAGGAAGCCTCACGTCGACCCATAACCAGCCTATGGCAGTAAAGGACACTCAGGTATTTGACCGTGACCTCTAATCCCGCAATTTGTAATGATTCCGGTAGCAGTATGGAGTTTTTTATCGTTACATCTGCTAGATGATTATAAACGGATTTTTTAAAAGCGGGATTAGCTTATCGTTGTAAAGCTCCAAGGCTACTCGGAAAACGAAATGAGCCGATATGGTTTGTCGGCGTACTTTTGGGCCTGGAGTTACTGGCATGTTGGGACAGCTTAACATGCAGGAGAAGAAACCACATTAGATAGTGGGTATGGGTTGCTTGACAGCAAGAAGGAACGTTTTTTCCACATAGGTAGTTTGCAAGATTTGTGACTAGTATGCTAAGAGAAGAACCAAAATGCAAACTAGTCATAGGCCATTCCTATGTTAGCCCTACTGATTATTTGTAAGTAGGTGATGCGTAGTCATGGTGATAGCCGACACTATCACCCGTCAGCGAAGTTGATTGTGCGCATAATATCCTCTGGAATTTTGTCCTATTAGAGACGTAACAAAACAGGTTGTCATGACCACGATGGGTTTTACTCATGCAAATTCCAAAGACATTAAATAAGTTTTATTGCTGTAGCGTTTGTTGCCCAGAAATTCATGGAAAAGGCGAGGAGGAGGAGGAGGAGGAGCTAACCGCTCTTGTGTGCACCTCTAATGCCTAAAATTTTGTCCAATTTTATCTTAAAATTGATCTTCCAGTGTCCATTGACTGGTTTGATGGGGACAATGATGCAAATGGAAAACATTAGCTTGCAGACGCAACTTTGCGTGATGGAATGATCGTAGCTGACCATGATATGCCCCTACTTACTAACCCACCTTTTGGAGCTGATATTCGAACGGCACTGGAACGTTGTCTGAAACCAATAAACACACGTTTGTGTCGGTATCATGCATGAGCAGGAGACGGCCATTCTCCTGCCTAATCTCGTAGGCCTCACACAAGCGAGACATCAACTGAAAGGGAAATTAGTCAAAATCGGAAAAAAGACGATGAATGACATCAAATGCTTCAGCAGAGGAAGGATGGAGTATTTTTTGAGTTCTGGTGGTAGATTGCATAACTAGCTTAGTTAGAAAGACCTTTAATGATAGCGGCCAATTGTTTGGGTGAAGTAGCGTGATGCTACAGCAGCTTTTTAAACAGTCCTGATTCTTGCACTTTACAGCACCTAGATACACAATTTTTCATTAAATACATCGGATTCGGACAGTACCAAGCCCTACCTTACAGGCAGCTGTAGGGCATCCAGTAAAATACCATTTTGTAGCCTATGTGACATAAGATTGCAATGACTGGTGCAACGTAGATATTTGATAGCCTGACAATGGCGACCAACGCCATGACGTAGATTAGTCGTGACACGCCTAAACCCTGTGGATGTCTTCGAACCCTTTCAATTGGCTATCACCCATTCAAAGCAACGAATCGAAATGCGGACGGAGGTTATCCAACAGCGCTCTCTCCACTTGCTTCAATCCACTGCCTGTGTCTCAGCGTTATGCTGTTGCATCAAGAGGCGTTTTCTCGCTAGCCAATCATTTTGACAGGCAAAATTATTTTGCACTGTTCTAGGCAGGTAAAATTAAGTTGAATTTTTACGGGATACGTGGAGGCAAATAACTCTCGCCCTGATCACACTTGCGTTGCACATCTTATGAGATTCACATCTCATTGGCTGAATTGATCCATCGAAAACTGTGCTGAAATAGGTGTGATTTCTTCCCTTTTCAAAAAATTACCTAAGTAATTGATGCATATGTTGTAAAAGGTGGAATTTTCTGTCATTTCAAGCAGTGAAAGCAAGTGAACATGGTTTAGCACAGTGAAAATCAAGTAAAATAAGTGTAGCTATACGATGCCTGCTGATCACACAAAAGTTCGTTGAAGATTTTAAAAGGTGAATGTTATTGAATGAAGTCATGCTTCTGCGTTTGGTCGCATTTGTTGTATCTACTTTAAAAAAAATTTAGGGATTTCACTGACAATTTTATGGACGTGCGATGTTACTGCGATATCCCTACGATAATGAGTTCACAACAAAAATTTCATAACGGACTTTGTTGCACAGAGAAAAAAATGGAAAAAAATAATCTACTTTTTCCAAGATTCAGTTTGGAAATGCGTTTCGGCTTTTTGAGACAAGAAGAATTTGCTGATTTGCTGGAACTGGACGGGAAGGTTGGGATTGTGCTAGTCCTGTTGCACTGGTAGTAAATTACCGTCTCTAATTGGCTACAGGAAGAAGACGAGGCATTTCGAAAAAATTATACTCGGTAGGTGTAGTGGCCTCTTAGGTTCCGCTCAAAGTGATTATAAAGTTCACCTCCTTCCATTACGCTTAGCTGACCATCGCAATCACCAAGACTATGCCCTTACCATTGCCTCCTGGTCTTCAAGATCAACATCACTGACATCTGGCGAGTACGGAGGTGATGGGATGGGGAAAGAGGTGGAGAGGGTGCCAATAACGCATGTTTCATTTAATAAAACCCAGAATAAGTGGCAATGGAGCTCTCAACGGGACTGGAAGATGCGTTCACACATTGTACAGAGTAGTGCAGAGAGGAGCAGAGTAGGATGGCGTGGAACATATTGGGAATGAACCTGGCAGCAGCAGCAGCAGTGGTGATCACAACCAAGACACTTCAGCACCCTAGTCTATTCCACTCGCCTCCCATTTCATCCACTTAGAGCTGGTGTACTTAGTCACAGCTTTGGTGCTCTCTTAGTCCGCGTGCATGGCCAACTCGCTGAACAGCAGCTGCCTGGATATCTTGGCTCCGGATGGCTGGCTTCCTATTGTAATGAGCCAACTGACTGCACTCTACAACAGTGCTTTTAAAGATGGCGTTCATGAAGGACTTCATGATCGACATGGCCTTTAAGGCGATGCTCGTGATCAGGGCACATGGCGCAACACCTTGTAGATGTAGATGGTGAAGATCTCCTCGTTCCTACTCTTTTCGGCCTTGTTCGTCTGTGGGACCTTCACCTTGGATGCCTTCTTCGCGGCTGTGACTAATGCCACTTTGAGAGCCTTTACAACCTCCTCTTGCAAATAAAACACTACACAACTCTTTCTACTACCACTCTTCTCTATTCCTTTTTTTTCCATCATCCCTCGCCGTCACTGATAAACTTGGCACGCTCCTCAGCCAATTATAACGACTGGAACTGTGTCAGACATCTTCGCATTGCCCTGAGTACAGTACTAGCACGCAAGCAGATTACGAATGCAAGTTACGTTCGTCGTTTCTGTTTGAGTAACATTGCTTTAGAAACCGGATTATTCAAAAATAACATAGCAAATGCAACTTTTAGATTGAAACCATCAGAACGACTAGCTGTAGTGGGGTGGATAGTATGGATGGTTCCACTAGGAGATCTACACGTGAGGCTAGACTCTCTCTCAGCTAAGCTATAACTAATGGCTAATCAGATATACTGACGCCTGGTTTAAACAGCCAATTTGATCTTATTTCTCCAAAGAGAAACTTAATAAATTAAGTGGCACTGAACTAACAAACATTTATCATAAAGCTGCTTGTGACATCTACACGAAGATATATCAATGGTATAGACAAATACTGACAGAGTGGAAGCAGGGTTCGAGTGCAATAGCTATCAAATTAATTCGCCATTAGGATAGCTACATGTCTCTAGGAGGCTGCCGTATCCCAACGGAACAATTGCACCATTCCTTGTTGCACAATGAGCTATAAAATTTTCTAGTGCGTCAGTTTGCTTAACAGACGCATCGTGATCATGAAGAGGCCCAGTCGTCTGATCATAACCCTGTGTGGTGACTTCTCCAAGGGACGTTTCATGATATCCTCGTATGCTTTACTAAGGTCAGCCCTAGAAGTGGATTACACCATCATCTATTCAAAGTACTTTGAAGGAGCTTCCTCACCACCAATGCACAAGCAATTTCCACTTATCTACTAGCTTTGAGTTTTTCACTGAGCTCTACTCGACTTAAGAAAAGTGTTGAAGAATTATTCTAAAAACTTGACGGACGATGAAAATGGCTGCCTACCAACCTGCTTATCTAACGACTTATAGGGGTATTAGGCACCGAGCAAAGGACTTGACCTTATTCCATCAGTAATTTCTTCTATAAATGATAAGGTAAATCTAGAGGTAATTTATGGGTGAAAGCATTACTTGGGAGAGTACAAAAACCGATGATGTAAGTCAAAATAATCTCTTTAGCATTACGAGGGTGTCATTTGAAGCAGGATAAAGTGCCCTGCTCTATGCGGGAAGGAGATCATTTGGGCGTCCAAGTTACAATGACGGAGGAAGCGGTAACGCTGGATGAGGTCGATTTTACACGCCATGAACAGAGGCAAAGCATCTGATGCAATCGCTGACTGCACATCACTCAATCGAGGCGATTACTACCAGGCACAAAATCTTGCCGAAACACAATCGAGCTCTTCCGTCAGCAGCTATCAATTGTGGTCCCTTCTAGCAACTTCCTTCATAGTTATCAACACTGTTCTGTCCACCTTTCCTCCTCCCCTAATTAAAGTCTTCCACGTATCTCAAGTTTCTTGCCGTCTTCATGTAATAGACAGACCTCATCTCAATTGACTTCTGTCGAGTGACGAATTGTATGAAGTTCAAGTTACGTGCAACTGTCCCGCAGACATACAATGGTCTAGTGACACAGGGTCCAAATTGTAATTACCGAGCATAAAGTATTTTGCAAATAAGATCGTGTCTAAGTGTTTTCGAGTGGTTTGTGCAAGGCGACTCCGAGTCCTTAACCTCAGTCCCAGTCGACGCTGACGAAACCGACTTTCGTCAATCATATACAGTTAATAATGAGAGTAGCGATTAAAGTATAACAAACTGAAGGAGTGCTTTTGCTGAGAACCCAGAGACCTGCGGTGATGAGGATGGCGCAATTACACTTAAATCTTGGCAAAATAATCAGTCTTCCTGTTGGATTCCAGACGCTTTGTTGTATCTGCTACAGAAACACAACCAACACCGAGCTGACCCATTCGAACGCCAACCAGCACTTTTGAATAGTCCACCTCACTTCCTACTGAATGCGTGATCCACCTCACCTCGTCCTATTCTCGGTTTACAGAGCCATACCAAACCGGTGGAATGTAATACATGACCATCCAGGCTCAGGTTTCTTATGCTCCTGGTAGTCAGCATTAAAAGCACAGGTAAGCTGCTTCTCCACTCACCCTCACTTCCGCTATGCAGTTGGCTTAGAAGCCATACCCATGAATGTCACCTCACACTCACACACACACACCATACAGGTTAAGATTTCCAGACTGAAATGAAGTTGCCGCAGTATTTGAAGAACAGAGTATTAATCTCAAGACAGGCACTATAGAATAGGGCAAATGTTCTATTGGGCAAAATCTAGTGCACTTCTTCCATAGAATCACTTAGTTGAAGTGGTGGAACACCTGCTCTTGGGTACCACAGTGAGATGAGCAACAATAACGCATGAAGGTAAAACAGATGGGATAGGCATTCTCTGGCTCGATGTATCCACGCACTGATATGCCTCCACAACACAAATGCGACCCCACGTCCCGGGGTCAAGCTCCCGTCAAACGATAGTCTCAAGGTCACGCTTTCAACAGAATAATCAACTCCTGAAGTCACCATGTGTCATGATTCTACTGCTGCGCTCACACGTCACCTGCATTGCAGGCATGTGACAATCCAAACTTCTTACTTCAACCTAGCAGTGTACTCCCCGTCTCAACTCGCAGATGGTAAAATACAAAAACTGACGGCTTCACTTTTAGGCAATCGCACTGATACAAACCGATATTTTCACCTCCTCCTCCAAGGTCTTAGATACCACAACTCCACCCACATGCAACCACCGTAACACCTCAACTGTGATGATGGTGGTGGTTCATGTCCCCTTTGATACAGACAGACGTGAATAGCCAATTAAAAACCGTGAAAGGCGTAACTGACCAATGACCTCCGTCAACCAACCACACTACGAGGCCAAACATCGAGGCCAAAGTGCCTAATACTAGTGATCTCAAAATAGCATACTACAAAGTGACGGTTTAAAGGTCATTATTTTACCCCAAAATACTACTGTGGTGGCCTCCAAAATGCTACTTTAAAGGCATAATCCTTACAAGACCTGCTAGTGAAATCATTGTCAAATCACAAACTCATCCGGCGGTGCAAACAGCTAAATACACTTTCGCTTTATCTTCCAAATAATTCACATGCCCTATCCCACTCTACCTTGTGTCACCAATCCCTTTTACTTCCAAAGGAGGAGCCAAATAAACATACCCTACACCACATGCCAATCCATAGGCGACATAACTACCTAACGTTTACGTCACGGTCAAGACAAACGCCATTTACCATAACCAACCAATTATAAATGTCTGACGTCCTGCAAAAATACTACAGGTGAGAAGTAGAAAGGACTTGTGGAACCCTTGTTGCACTCTACCTGAGGAGAAGGCGGCATCCGCGGCCTGTGAGAAAGGCTCGGCCCAGGCTTTCAACATTGAGGGACGGCATAGGATAGGCGGTGCAGATAGTTACTTCAATGCTGAAGACCCCATCTCTCCTTCACTTCGTGGAAGATGACTGCTGGCAATTGACAAAAACGAATGCCTAAATACATTAGCAGGGCTTATCTACCCTTGCCTAATCTCTCACAACCACATCCACCTATGATTGTTAACAGACATTACATTACCTATATTGCCAGTTGTAAGCAGACTTTCCAGGTTAAAGGTGTCCTCCGGCAGCTAAGCAGGTCTGTTAGTCGACAAGTCTAAGTAACGAAGACCGCTGGTCGGACAGAGTAGAGTCCCTCATAACACTCGGCCAAGTCTCTGACACATCCGACTTCAGACAAAGATGAATCCGATACAAGCCTTCTGATCTTTCTAAGGCCTAACATAGACAACTTCGTCAAGTGCAATGTGAGAATATCAAATCCTCCAAGACCTGAATTCTTTATGAGCAGGCACTCAAGGTGATGCGAATTCCCCCATTAGACCTCATGCTAGGTAAAGTATTCCAAGGAATGCATTGGGCAATTTGCGAAGAAGACAGAATGAGCAGCAATGTTTCACTTCAACGGTAGGATTAAAGATATTATATAGTAGAATCAGCGTTCATCTCTTTATTTTTGATCTATTTTTCCCTTTTAAAAAGGTAGAGACACATTTTATCAGATAATAATGCAGACAGAGCACAGTGAACATGAGAACGCATTTCTAGAGTAAACTTCTACGTTGGACGGTGGATGGCGTCTGTTCTGTGACAAGACTCGTGTTCACGAAACGCTTCTCGTCTACAAGGCATATTCGTGCAGACATGTATTACAATTATACAAGAGCCGTTCAAGTTTGTTCTTACAAAAAAAGTATCGCAGAACACAATTTGTACTTACTTATTGACATAGTACTAGATTGGGACTTATTTGTACATATTTATCGCAGCAGCGTTTAGCTAGTTCAAGAAAGGCAGCTTTGCAATTGGAAGACATAACTGTACCACCCGAGGACAGTCTGCTTCACTTCCTCTAGGTATCTGCTGTTTTGTAGGCATAAAATTGCTACTATATAGTACTGACTGAACCGATCTGGGTTACGATACAGAACATATCTGCTATTTACTACAACATTGCAGAGCGACCTGGCACCCAGACCATGCCGAAAGTCCCAATCCCAATGTCTTCTTTCCTCTCCACAATAAGCTCGAGGCGATATTGTAATACTTTGTTTGTTCGAACTACCTGTTTAGGTCACTTGGGTGGCCATCTTGTTCTAGCCGGTTGGTCGGCCTCCGGGCCGTGCCAACAGCCCCCAAGCCCTCTGTTCCCAGAATATATGTATATTCTGTCCTAGTACTGCGCCTTCTTTTACCTTAAGGGGAGCCTCGGGACACTACATTGGTGGCAGCTGAAAGCGGACCCGACTCTGATGGATTTTATCCTGCTCCATGCCGCTTCTGGCAAACGTCGGCGTTGTGAAAGAAGTACATGTGCTACGGAGGGGAGAACCTTTGGTATCTCGTAACAGAAGGGTTGAGATCGACGTTCATCTTCGACATCTCCCTCGCCCTCGTGTTCGACAGGGAAGCTATTAACAACTGAAGCGACACTAGCCGTGGACTCCAAGCCCAGAGGAGGGCCAAGAGGCGCGCATTTGCTGCACTGAGTGCTACGCGGAATTGATGGCACTACAGGAACACATGCGTTCGAACCTCGACGACTGGGACGGTTAGCTCGTGGGTGCTTCTCGCAGCACTGATTACGTTGTGATGGCTGACACGGGAGGCGGACGAAGGGGAGCGTCGGGGACGACGCTCGAAAGAAGAGAGGGGCTGTGTAATACTTTGTTTGTTCGAACTACCGGTATAGGTCACTTGGGCGGCCATCTTGTTCTAGCCGGTTGGTCGGCCTCCGGGCCGGGCCAGCAGCCCCCAAGCCCTCTGTTCCCGGAATATATATATTCTGCCCTAGTATTGCGCCTTCTTTTACCTTAAGGGGAGCCTCGGGACGCTACAATATATTTGTGGCAGTGGAAAGCAAACCCGCTAAGCGGATATAAACTGATATGTATGACGATATCGACCTATGACAGCTAATCTGGTTCCGTAATCCGTAAAAATTTATTAATATTGAAAGCTATACTACCCCTGAAAGTTCTATTACGTCAGTTACAGAGCGGCCTGCCATAATAACATAATGTTTTTAATTATGGGAACGCGCAACACCTCATCCACTTCTCTACCAGCTGGATAGAACCAAGGTAGATAGTGATGGGCAGCACTGAAGTAGGAGCAAAGTGGTGAGGAGCGTACACGCGCATCCTCATCCTTAAGACACGGTAGTTAGCCCGCCCTCTGCTAAATGACTACACTTGTAGGTCATTGTTCTTACCACTAGTGATGGACATATATGATGGCAAGAACATTCCTTAGTTCCCCCTATCTAATCCAGTTAGACGAAAGTCCAGATCCAGTGAGACTGCTGACTGGGTTCAGTGACGTTACTTGCAGTGCTGATTACGAATTATGGGCATTATAAAACGTATATTTTCAAATACAATTATTAACATGCCATGCGTACCAAAATTTACGTTTTTAATTAGGTTCCTGGGTCCATAAATTATGACGGTTGATAGTTAGGGCAGGTAATGTTGCAAGACTAAAAGACGTTTAAAAATCGAAGTTTGTAGGGCTTTTTAATGACAGTAGAGGACAAATTTTATGCATGCGATTCTAATGCCACCCCCAAATTCAGTAAATAGCCTTGTAAATAAGGCATATGTGCAACAAGGGTCCTAGTTCCAATGAGATCAATATCTAGAGGAGGGCTAAAATCAAGGTTCTCAACCATGTTAACAGGTTTAGAAACCATTATGTAAATTACTTCATTCATTTTCTGGAACGTTTTACTGTGGCCAATAAAGCACTTCTTACGCACGGAGATTGCTGCAATTAAAATTCCTCATGGACCAAATTTATTGTAATACCGGGCTTTATACCTTAAGAGGGTTTTTAGTGATTTGTTATACTTACCCAAGTGACTGAACTCCCGTACACGATGTCTTTTTAAGTTATTTCATCAGGTGCGTCAATTTGAGTTGTAAACATTGACTTCATATAAATAAACTCGTTATAGGTACCTCAGCTGTAATACTGTTATTTTTTGGGCCCACTTTTAACTAGAGATTTTTGGCACTTTTTATGCATGTACGTGCGATTAAACATATTCCTCTAAGTGTAGTTTTACTTCCCTGCTTTTATTGGTCACTTGTAGTGCTTAACTAGTTTGGACAGAATTGTATTTGTAAGGATATTCCGATGAGTAATGGTCTTATAAAGCACCATGTGGCACAAGCATTCTTTGTGTGCATTTGATAAAAATCCTTGATCACATAGCATTAAATAGAGCACAATTGATCGTATATCATGCTTTGCATTAAGCATGTAAGTTTGGCTTCTTTGGCTTTTCAAAAGGTTTTAAAGTGTGTTTCTTTAACTTTGTTTCCTTGTTCGGCAGACTGAATGGATATTCGAGTGACTCAAGAGTTGGCTGTTCCATTCAACGACGTTGAACGACGCACGCCAAACCAATGCAATAGATTAAATGTTGCAATGAACAGAAACGGCCAGGACAGTGGCGATTCGAACAAGTATGTAAATATGAACAATAAGCGCAAAGTTTCTCATGATGTACAAGCTCAAAATAATCGAACACCTTTTCAACCGTGTCATCAGCACAAAGACTCAAAAGCCACTGATGAGAAAGAACGCAAGGATCTTCTAAAACCTGGAGACTTAGTAAAAAATCGATGGCGCATAGTGTACAAGATTGGTGGTGGTGGGTTTGGCGAAATTTACCAGGCTGTTGATACACAGGTTAGTGACCGGAGACCTAAATGTTAGGCAAAAAGGCAAACTTCCCAATTCCCTAAAATTATAATGGTTTGCTTTAGATGGATTCAGAAAAGATAGGTCAAAGTGGTCCCAATATTCCAGTTCTCTGTTCTTCCTGTTCTATCAAAAGCGGTAATTATCCTCAACGTCACGTCAGCACAGTTGCCACGCCCATGAGCGAATCCAATTTACGTCTTCAACGTTGCTCAGGATGTGGACGTGAATTCTATCCAACTTCCCTCGCATTGAATAAAAAGGCAGAGCTTTCGCGAAAATTTAGCGAAATTGGGCTTGAGTCCACGGATTCGGGATTCTCCTCGGGTCACTCGGAGCGTGGATTGGTGCCAGATAATCACGTTGTCGCAGTGAAGGCGGAATCCAATACTCAGTCCAAACAGATGCTTCACATGGAGGTGGCGGTCATGCGAAGGTTGAAGGGCAGAAAGAACTTCTGCGAGCTCGTGACTTGTGGCAAGACTCAGCAGATCAACTACATTGTCATGACACTTCAGGTAGTGCTCATAAGATTATCCTCTGCCTCTTGCTTCAAGTTTGACATGCTAATTTGAAGATCTTGTGAAAAGTATTAGATGTGTTTAATAAAAATGAGCAAAAATTTGCCAAAAAGTTTAAGGAATTTTGCTTAAGTTTGATTGCGTTTTTAATAACCTTTTTTCTTTGAACATTTTTACTTACCTTGAAAATTGTGCGTAGAAAAAGTGACGGATAACTTGCTAGGTGTGTACAGCTTCTAAAACGAGTCATCATAACTTCAGAGGCGCAAGAACCACTTAGTTGAAACGACGGTAATCAGCTCATAAAGCTTAAAACCCTTACAGAGAGTAGGTTTGGAGAGAAATGCTTTGAATTCCCGCTAATGATTAATTCAGGTTTCCTCTAAGCAAAGAGAAAATCATTTAGTGTTGATTGTAGACCGTTTTGAATTTAAACTCAACACTACCGCATATCAAATGACTAGTTTAACGTAACGTCACGATTCTTTGGCTTCCAAGTTAATTGCACTTAAAATCCTGAACTTTCTTGAAATAAGACTGGCATTACGTCAAATCAAACCGACCTATCATTAATTCTACAGGCATCCACCTGAATCTAGCTGATTAGTCCAAAAATTCGACATGTACTTGCTCATTCGACGCCAATTCAGAAGTTACTTTTTTGTTTATCAGTGTGCAATTTTTAAAAGCAATGTAAAAATATTCTTACAGTATCACACCATTCCCTGAGCAGTATTACCTCCCAAAAGGGGATTTTAAGTTGAAAACCGTAATGCTTACTTTGCAATTTCTAAGTCATATTCCTTCACAATTGCTTTTTAGTCCATTATCTTTATTGAGCAATCTTTTCAAGCTTACCGTACGCCGGGCATGCTCTCGTCCGGTGCACTCCAAAACAGAAGGGATTTTTGTCTCACCTTATCTTAAGTTAATCTGATAACTGGTACAATTAGGCACTTTTTTAATGTTTTATGCATTAAAAAAACTTATCCACTTGCTTGAGATAGCAGAAAAGAGTGCATATACGCAAGCGTGCTTGCAACAGAGGTGCCTCTTGTGTATCGACTCGGCCCTAACAACTAGAGCTATGCCTTGAGGCTCCGTTTTGTGCACAGCTTTATGTCGCATCCTAGTAACCCATCATGTGCATACACATATGCCTGTTTATAAAAGGAAAGATTTGATCTCTTTTACCTTCTCAGCTAAAGTGGCGAAGGTTGTTTGTGATCGATGGCTACTGGATGTTTTTTTTCATTTCCACTTCTCTTCTTAAAGCTCATTTGCCCCCACACATTGCTTTGAGGGTGATTTTGATTAGGAATCAGCTAGCATCAAAGTAGTCGAGAGCGTGAGGACAGTCACTGCAACGTCTGTGGCATCACTAAAGATGATATAAGGTATCCAATTGATAAAGGTACCGTATTATAAGTACACAGAAGGACTAGACGAATATCACCGTAACCGGTATGCGCAAAACCCAACTTCTCGAGCTCGGAAGACTCAAATTGATCTATCCTTGCTTAGGCTACAACTTCGGTAGCTTCTGAAATAGTTCTTCCACTTTGGCCAATTCAGCTGTTTGAACGGACTAAAATTACTTTAAAAATGGAAGCAACAATTGTTTTTCGGTCCTAACGGTTGTGATGTAAATGGTAAACTCAAAAGGCCTTGAACCCTTTCGCTTATAGAAGTAGATAATGCGATTTACCACAAAAATAACATTAAAATTTTTGTATTTAAAACATCTTATAAGAGTTGCTAAAAGTTGGAATTGGCAATCCTGAACTATTGTCACAACTCTAAATAATCACTGCTAAAATACTAATTGAATGATTTTGAAAAAACTTGTTGTGGATTGTAAATTGCGTAAAGAGTTAGGGTTTATTTTAGCTATGGGTTCTCGTCGATTCTTAAATGATCGGAACGAGTGTTTTTGACCCATTCACTTATGTGAAGTTGTAATCCTGCGTTTTTCACCATTATCACAGAGCACACCTTCACTTTGATATTATTTTCAATTCTGTTTTTGTTCCATACTATTTATAGGGTAAGAATCTCAGTGAGCTACGTAAAAAGGCGCCCAATCGATCCTTTAGTCGGTCCACCACTTTACGTATAATCTGCAAGTGCTTGGACGCCCTGGAAGAGCTTCACAGCATCGGTTACCTCCATCGTGACATAAAGCCATCAAATTTCTGCCTCCGTCGGGACAATCCCATGGAGATCTGCCTCCTTGACTTTGGTCTTGTCCGTCCCTTCACAAAACCCGGTACTACCAATCAAATCCGTCCTCCACGACCTTCAGCTGGTTTTCGCGGTACGGTCCGTTACGCCTCTACCAACGCTCACGAATATCGTGAGCTGGGAAGACACGACGATCTCTGGTCTATGTACTACATGCTGGTGGAGTTTCTCTCGGGAGAACTACCCTGGCAACGAAAAAGTGGGAAGAATATAGTAAAGCAGATGAAATTGGAAACTGAACCAGTAAGCTTGGGAACTAGAGGTGGTCTTCCATCAATCATAGCTACTACCTGGGTCCACGAGTTGAATAGATTGGATTACTATGCGACTCCAAATTATCGAGAGCTGCGGAAGGTGATTGAGTTATGGCTTGCAGAAAACGGGGTGGAGTGGAACGACCCCTACGACTGGCAAAAACAGTCCATGACGCGCGCAGAGAGTGAAACCACCTTCACACCGCTGTTTAAGCGAAACCAAACCTCCGGACGCCAGTTTGTGCAAAATGCGAAGCGCCCAACTCATTACGACTCTACTGGATGCCTCAAACGCCTAGATAAACGTGGGTTCGGGTCTAATGTGGAGTTGAAACGGCTTGAGTCAGAGGGAGCTGTGGGTGGAACTACGGCTTTTGGTGGAAGAAGCACAGCAGCAGTACACGAGGATGCAACTACGAACAAAAACATGGCAACAGAGAAAATAATGCAGGATGATGGACATGGAAATTTTGAGGACGCCTCAGAGAAGATGGACGCAAAAGAGAAGATATTGGGCAGTCATACTGACTTAAACATCGTTGGCGATCAACAATTTCCTGCCACTTCAAAAGGCCTAGGTAAGCTAACAGTGCCTTTATAAATGCTTTTAAGATCGCTTTTCTTCCTGCCGCTATTCATCCTACTCAAGCTTGAATTTTCTCCGCTTTTTTCCATGCCTTCTCCTTTTTAAACTATTTTTTTGCATACTCCCTCTCTCTCCCCTTTGTCTCAGAATTGTGGTAACAAGTGGCATCTGGTAAGCCGACTAGAATTCGTGGTGTCAAAGCATCTTTGTCTACTAGGAATCAATATCATAAAATGTACCAACCCACTGTCTGTCATCTTTCATCGTAAAATAGGGAAAGAGTTGATCATCAATCCTGTCCCTTTTTAATCAAACGCTTTTCTACTTCATCTTCATCATCCCCTTTTCGTTTCATTGTCACAAAGCACCAAGTCTCCCACTTTATCGACCTTAAAACATTGAAATGGGGTAGCGCCAGAACATCCTCCCCTTAAAATTGCTTTCTTTGGGGGTCATTTACGAAAAATGGTAGCATCGAGGAGGGGCGGGGAGAGAGGAAGAAAGGTTAGCCCTAATAGCAATACTACAAGCAAGTGCCCACCTGTCTACTCAAATGCTTTTTAGACACGGAAAAGCAGCCTGCCAACACCAACCTACGCCAAAAAATCATGTCTATCATCTCACTGGGACTCAAAAAATCCGACAGTAAGGCTCCACTCGCTTAAAGCCAACAGTAGACTTAGACATTCCCTAATTTCGACCATCAAAATGACAACAACGACAATGTCAGCACCACAGCTATAGCCAGCAACATTAGCATAACATTGGCAGCTTTCCCTTTATCATTACCACCTTCTTTCGTGCTTCCCTTCATGCCTGTGAAATTTAACTAATTCTTCTCCAAGTTTGACCCGGTGTTAGCAATAGCTTCTATGTATGCTTGTGTGTATGAACCAGGGCGATGAAAAGGAGGCTTATTAACAACTACTTTCAGAAACTCTGCCATTCTTCATCTCATTATCTGTGCAGATTCGCCTTTTTCCTACTACTCATTAGGCCAGTTAGCCGAGCCAATTCCACATACTAACTTCCTCATTCGTGGGTCCTCATGTATCGACGCATTTGAACGCATTCAAATGCTAATTAGTTGACTGATTGAAGCTTATCAACTGACATGTTTGTTGTGGGTTGTAGCTCGCAGAACGGACAGGCCTAGGAAGTAGACGAGCATCCCCTCCCGATTACCTGCGTCTCGAATCAACATATTTTGCACCCACCTACTCATCCAAATATCAGTTCATTCATTCATCCTCCTATCTCCCTACCCATCAGTCCACACTCTTACACAAACATGCATTCCAAGAGCCAGACTGGGACTCGATCATACTGAGGAGTGTATAAAAATGTGATACTTCTGCGCTACTTCATCCCTGCTACCATAACAATTGCTGCCAACTTCTCCTTTTTCTCCATCTTCTCTCCCTCCCAACTTTCTCTATTACCTTCCCTATATTTTCCATTCGGTCCACGCATCCCTTTTTACCTAAAACAGTACAGAGGATGTAACGTAGGGTGAATGAGCAAGGCCTCATTGCGAGTTTGTTCTCTTAGCATGTACACTTGTTTTAGACAAACATTGGTTTTCTATTCTGCGCTCTGATTTGTTTTCTGTTTTTGACTTATTTGTCCTCCTTGCTATTCCGTCTATTAAAAGAGGGAATCGTTAGATAACATGAACATCAACTCTTTTAAGCATTGCTGAACTTTATTTGTCAATGGAGGCAGCAATAGTTGTGTCGTCATAGAGAGCACCGTCTTTTGACGACGATGTAGACTATTACCAAGCGTAGGGATTAGTACTTAGTGTTGAGGTGAATTTTCAGTGTGGTGCGCATTGGATGATTGTATCACGGATTAGCCAATGCCATTGATACCATGCCAGCTTCTTGCTCTGAAACCACTATCTCCACTATGCTCAAAATAGGTGCGTTTCGTCAGTAGGAGGCGGTGCTTCATTGTGGGGTAGTTTAGGTGGTCACAGGTCTCCAATTGTCGAAGCATAGAATACGTACTGGCCTGCTTACACCTTCACTGACACCTGAATATGCTCCTATCATTTGTAATTGAGGTTCATTATAATGCTGCTGCAACTTGACGGGTAAAACCGTAAGATATTTACTGCCATGAATACTATTTTCTTGGTATGACAACGTGATTAGTGTATGGAGATGATGTTGTTTAAAAATTATTCCAGCCGAACCTTAAAATATGTAATGAAACTAATACAATCGTAATGAACTGTATGATTGCACAAATTATCAGTAAATTTGTTATACTTTTTACTAGATGAATCAGTAATGCTTTACAAAATCAAAACCATGCGTTTGATACTTTCCTTTGCTTATCCATACCTGGACGGACCACAAGAGGAAATCCCTGTGTTGTGTTACAAACGATACATTCCGTGTATTATATCTCAGAATATCCGAGACAGGTTAAATCTTACATGTTTTAACAATACTTCATTATGTAATGCTTGTCAGTAGCGGTGAAGCCCATTTATATTACTTTGACAGTCATCGCCAAATCTTTTCTACTATAATTGAGGGCATTTTGATGTGTTTTATAGGTGAGCCATAAATTAACATTCCTGGGCAGATAGCAATCAAAAAAATAAATTTCAAGGAACGGAAACTGCATTCCTTTGCCCTCATAGTTTCCGATTACACATAGAGTAGACCACCCTTTAATAAAGTCTTGATAAGCTCCACCATAAAAATATTTTACTGCAACTGAAGTAGCAAAGACCTTGCGTTACTTCGTCATCGGCATAAAAAGTTTTGATACCATGTATCCACTGAAGCACACAAAGGCCTTCGTCTTTTAGACACTGTTGTCGCTTGACAGGTGAGGTGACAATCAGGCTTCCAGTCGTAGGCTTTTGCACACACCAAGTACTTTTAAGGAGTGCTAATTGAGCTTATTACCTTAAACCATAGAAAAATGGCACTACTGGCTTTGATTAGCCTTATTCATAAGCGGATGAACATCTCACCATTGAACTTACTGAGCATGAAGTCCTCTTTCGATGTCAGTTGTAAATGGATGTTTACGGGTTCTATTCACCACCAACAATGTCGCTTGACTGTATACACATCTAAACTCACAGTCACTGCTGCTTGGTGTCATCTTAATGAATGGCGTTCTGTCTGTCCAGCCCACCGACACGTCCTCCGACTATCCAAAGTTCTGATAGAACACACTAGACACCTTATTAGTACAGTCATGATAGCATACCTTTTTATGGAAACCGTACAAAGGTAAATGTGTCCACTGCTTAGACTTCTGTGCTCCGCTATTCATGCTCATAGGTAAAACTTATTCAGCAAAGCTTTCAGTATTAAAAAAAATAGTGGTTTTTGTCAAGCATAAATGGAAATATTTGGTCGCCAAGACAAAGATTCGAATAAAATGATACAACGATTTAATGAGACATGAAAAAGGAGCATGATGCCTATGGCATGACTGGAGCGAGTAGTCTAAGCTAAAGCAGGTGTGTCGGAGGTTTCGGATTTCCGATCGCCCTCCCTAGAGAGAAGTGATGTCTAGACTAAGAAAAGACCTCTGCAAATCTTAGTAGCAACGTTAAGGTCTCCATTTATAAGACGTCCTTGCGATTTTAGACCGAGTTACTTTGGTAACCATGGCTAGCAAATATTATGACTGTTCCATCTGAAGTGCTTAACTCAATAGATGCTGCATTTATTTGTTTGGTAAAAGAAAAAAAAATGCATGTGCTCTGTGGGAAAGAGGAGCTTTAGTGAAGGGCGTTTACCGCTGTATTGTATGCTGGTTGCTTGATAAATGCCTTTATTTTACACTATATCCAGACCCCTATCTGATGACTACAAATTCCATGTACTTTCTAGCATGATCAGCGGCATTACCAGATGCTACGGCTAATTTTTCCCTTTTTGAGAACAAAACTATGCCTCAGCCTATCTGTGCAGTAACCTTCATTGTCTTTTCCTTCCCTTCTTTTGACCTTACCCTCTCATAGCCTCAAGTTTCGCTCGAGCCTAACAAATCATGTTTAACTTGGTTCCAAAGGTATAAAAGTCTCTTGCATCGAGTTCGGGAAGATCAACTACTTAGGCATAAAAAGTTCATTTAACTTTTAACAAGAAGTGGTCCTATTATTTTAGCTTTTATTAGGTCTTTGAATAAACAATTATTTATCCTCAAATGTTCCAGTACACATGTCACACCTCTGAGGAGCTCAACACTGTGATGATTCCTTTACTTGTAGACACAATCTTTTGCTTTAGACGCCTTTCTGAAGGCGAATTAATTGCATCTCAGAGCAGTCGGCTCGACACAACTGTGGAAGGTCAGATTCCAATTTTACTAAAAACGCAATTGAGACGTTGCGTGGGATTCTAGGATGGTTGGAACAAAAAAAAAAAAAACCACCACCTCCTCCTCACACTCTGTAGCTCTCTGATTTTTTTTCTCCTCCAAGTGATTGTCATAACTTCTTCTTCTTTTTTTTTGGCATTAAGCAAACACATGCCAAATTGGTAGGTTAGAAATAAAAGTGAGGCAGAAATGTAGGCAATGAAACTTTTTTTTTAAAAAAAGAGATTTACCGCATTTTGATCTCATTGAGAGAGAGAGAATTTAGCTCGTGATTGCAGTGGTTATGATTTCAGCTGATGCAATAATTTCACAAGCTTTCTTCAATTATCCAGTTTTTTATTAAAAAGTCTTGCAACCTTTTTTTTTTTTGGTAACCTCACACTACTCACTTTTCACAAGCATGGAGTCGAGAGGTCGTACTTCATTGTTTTTAAAGAAAATGCCCTTCCTGACTCAATATTCATGAAATCAGTTGCATTTTGCTTAACGTGGAAGGTGTTAAAATTTAATTTAAATTTTTAATTTCTAATTAAAATCTGGTTGAATTTACTTAATTGGCAAATAGAGATTTTCTTTTCTCCTTCGCTAACTTTTAATGTTGGTGAATTGAAATTACAAGTAGTAGTTTAATTTTTGTCTTTATCAATCTCGATAGCATTGGCACTAGTCGACCGTAATTGTGCTACAGAGGCATGAAGTCAGCCCTAACTGCTAATCGGAGTAAGTAGAGTGAAGTTCTGTGAGTCCACCATCGAATGGTATTTGCTCCACAGTATCACAGCTAGCACTGGGTGTATGTATGCAATCGACACTGCCTCCACCAGCCTAACAAGCACAAACTCGACACTGCATTGATCCCTCTACTTCTGCACTCCGCTCCTCCCACACGCTGTGCATTCTAGTGCTGCTCCACGCTACCATCGACGTACGCACACCCCAAAAGGTGATAAGCAATTAAATTAGACAAGTAAGAGGGCAAGCAGGCAGGCGCATATGCGCCTCTGCTTGCTCAAAGCTATTTCGAGAAGCGCACACGAACATAAAGAGTTGGAGAAAAGCACCATTAGTCAGTGGTGCCTGCCAGCCTACCTACCTACCTACCTGCCTGCTTGTGTGCGTGTGTGTGCGTGCACTTGCACGCTCGCGCGCACACCGAAAAAAAGAAAATCGATTCTCGCTAGAGAGGGAGTAGTGAACTGAACTTACAACGTCATTCTGACCTTTCTGCGGTTCCCGGCCAGCCAATGGTAGTGTGGCTATAGTACTGGCCAATGGGCTTGCAGGACTGCATGATATTGACTGCTCACTGTCTTGTTTAAACAAGCACGATTGGTTTTAGTGCGGAGAAAAGAGGGGATTTTTTTCAGTCTCCTTATCCCAGTTTTTCAGCTTCAACTATCCTTCGACATAGACACAGTTGCCGACTGATTGTCGGCCACACTTTGCGATGGTAAAATGAATCTTAACCTTATTCATTTTAAACCTCGGAGTACAAATGTGCCCCAAAATTATTTCACAAAGCATAATTGGTTTACTGCGAAAAAAACAGAGTGAGCTGTACTTTTATGCCACAACCCCATAACATCTTTGCATATGAATCTTTAGCTAGCAGTACCTATCATTGACACTGTTGTGCATTTAATATTGCGGTTCATAAATTAGCTATTACTGATTCAAGAAGAATGTGATTCATGAGCAAGAGATTGGTGTAAGTAGCTGAACGCTTAACTTGATGACGCCACCTTTTAATTGTTTGCCTCACCAATGGTGTATAATTTAAGCCTTATTCTTTAAAACTGCAAATGCTCAAGACTATTTTCGAGGTAGCCTTGATGACGATGACTCAGTGCTTCTAAAAGCTCAAGGTTTACTTTTAAGCACACACATGAACCCACATACCTTTATTGCATTTCTCATTCAATTAGTTATATTCGACAATATGCTCTTCTAAAAATAAAATATTAAAAAAAACGTTTGTGACATAGAAGATTGATGTGTCAGTGAAGCGTAATCCACACGTAAATGCTCCCTTGGCTCTACGATTTCCCAAGTCACTGTACAATTTACTTTAGATATAGAAAATTAATGAGCATATTTATGCTTGGACATAGACTAGTGGATGTGAAGTTTTGAGGAGATGTTGTCCCCAAATGTCAAGTGGATAGTCGACGTTGTTGTTACTGACTCCAATGACAAAATACCGTCCACATCTGGAAGCACTATTTCAACAATGAAGAACAAAACCAAATCAGAAATTTTGTAACTTCAATGAATGTGCATTCTTTAGACCATATAAGGAGAATTCGTAGAAACCTACATCATCAACCTACCCACCATCCGCCTTATGAGGTTATCAAAAGAGTTTGTGCAATATTTTAGCCTGACTTGCTGAAACCTGTAGTGACTCATAAAATACATGCGTAGGTGGGTGTGCATCAAGTCTCCCACTGCGGTTCTTTGTACTATTTTCTCCTTAAGTTGAGGTACAATGTGCTGTCGGTTAAACTCAAGAGTTGCGATTCATATTTTCCTGCCTTACGATGCTAAACCTGGTTCTAGAGCAGCAAAAACTTCTCATAAAATTTGCTGGTCAAATGGTTTGATAAGTGGCTGGGTTAATGAATCACCTAGATGTGGGTGAGCTTCTTTCGAAAAGACGCTTTTCTTGGTCATGAAGAATATGGTGCCGCTACGGACACGATTTTGGGTTGGAAGTGAAGGTTGACACGACTCGTTGTCGCCTACGTCAATCAAGGAAAACGCGAGGGCCGGTGCGTAAACATGGCGCATATGCTTTTCTACATCACTTCTTTCACCATTTTCAGTGTTTGACGATGTGGATGACGATGGGACGACATCTAATTAGACGTAACTTTCGTATTTTAACGTTCTTTAAGAAAACGAACACATCATTAGTTTCCTTCATTTGGTTCACCACTCTCTGCAATCTTCCAATACACGCACGGCTTTACTTAGAGAAAACAAAAGGTGATTTGTTTGTGATAAACCGTGGGGGAGAAAGGAATAGCGATGAGCCTTCTGGTAAACAAAGTAAATCGCCCTGGCTAATATCTGCCTATCCGATTCGACTTGAGGATGATCAGCTATACCATCTTCTCGGTGTCACTCGGTTGCAGCAGACCCTACAATATAACAGTATAGGCTTGGCTAAATCACCGTTTTTTTGGGTGATTTGATCTTGCATTTTAGCTTAATGTTATGTCTTTTTAAAAACTACATGTCTTTGGTCGGCGAATGTGGTCACCTTACTCTTGGGATCGTAAATGCGAACACATTGATAAAATTTAAGTCGGATATTCAGAAGTTTTGTAAATGGTCCGTGAAAATGCTAAAGATTACTTCAAATCCGATGTAATTGTGCAAATAAATATCACGCATTTGTATCAAAGGAATGCTTTGATGGATTGATTAGACATAAAAAACATTTTAATAAGCAAAAGGGACATCAGAACCAAAAAAATCTGATATTGTTTGCTAAAAATCTTTCAGCTCATCCGGTGATAAACGTGCCTGTACACGCCAGAGTTCGTCCACCACTTCCAAATCAATGGTATGCAAGCAGCATCGGCCAGGATCTTCTTTCACTACCCCCTCCTGTGCCACCGCACAGAACGCCAGAACGCGGCACTAGCCGAGTCTTCCTTCCACCTGAAAATCGACCTCTCTTGCCACCTTCAGCTTCGAATGCACCCTTTACATGCTTCCCTGAGGACCTCCAGAAATCCCTCCCTCGTTCACCACGCACCTTTCGCCATCGTGTAGATGGGCTTCCTAATGTCTTTAATCCCACTGCTACACTACCCACACCAAAACCACGCAATCACCATGCTGATTGTGAGGAAGGAGGCCTGAATGAACAGGGATTAGGTGCACATCGAGGTGGTTGGCTGTGCCAGAACGACGACATCCGTGGTGGGCTTCGTCCAGCCTCCCTGACTATTTCCTGCCCCCAGAGACCCACATCATATCTAGCTCCTGACTACCCTTTCAGGCTCTCTGAATCTGTAAAAGGTCGATGCACTAGCTTCGAACATCTAGGGGGTGCCCTAACAACGACGATGCCGCAAGGAAAGTTCAGGATCCCACAACAGTACCGTAGCACGACAAACCTTAGTTACATTACGGTGGAAGGTTCGTCGATAAATGAATCACCTATGGTTGTCGGCAATGCGGATGATAAGAGAGTAGGCAGAACACTCGATTCTTGGTTGCCGATTGTGGATGGACGAAGTCGATTGCTGTCGGTAGATGTGATGGCAAGTGAAACACCAAGTGAGAGCATACCTGAGGATGCTCACAGACCCACCACGCAGGTTGACGACAAGTCACAACCTGTTTGGCAGCCGCTGAAATTGGGACGAGGGGAGGAGACGACAGCGAACGGATTTGCAAGTGGATGATGGGCGAACCTCAGTGCACCGTCAATTGTGAATGTAAATAGGCGGCCATGAAGAAGGTCAAGGAATGCTTTCATCGAACGAGGCATTTACTGGGCGACCGATGATGTGATGAGTTGACACCACCTGTTCTCTTCTCTCTTTCTGCTGCTTCATACTTTGGGAAGAATGCTTTTTTCGAAACTCTCGCTACAATGCCACAACTTTTCATTAAAGGGCTATTCGAAGTGCTAATGCTCCACTCTCTCCTTTTGTATGGATGCAGTTTGACGGGTGTCAGTTGCCTCGGCTAGATCATCAGTAACACCGAATGAGATAATGCATGTCTTGCTCGTCTTCTGGGAGAGCCCAGGTGGAATTGGAGCCTTCGGGTTTCAAATGGATGCAAAATTGACACACTTCTCGAAATGGAACGCGCACTTCGTTTTCCATACAGTCTACCACCAGTTCATTTGCACACTTATTCTGACAGCGTTAAGTTTCTGCATGGAAGACACCTTCGGCTTGGAAGGATTTGTCCCTACAACAGAACCATTCCATGGCACTCACCGAACTAACTACGCAACATTGCAAATGTTTGTGAGCGACTGGAGTGTGCTCATCCTTACCGGAAACAAATTCGCCTCTTGTGTTGTGCCGTAGGTTGACGACGTTTAGGCTTCTTCCGCAGTGGTGCAGTGTATGCCTTGACGATTCACAAGAATGAGCTGTTGATCTGTGGACTGGTCACAGAGTAGCGTACCTACAGTCGTCGTTGATGGATGTTCATTGAAACGCTTGCACTACTCAAATTTGTCACTAGTTGAGTGGATGAGGACTCCATCAGCAGACTCACTTGTCTTAAAATCTTGCATTGATAAAACCCGCCAGGAGCTATCCACGAGCCTGCTTCAGACACTTCCATTGTTGACAGAAAGTTCAGTTCGTCAGCACGCGGTTTTGCCTGAGAGCATGCACGTGCTGGGTACCAGTGGTGGTAATGGGATACGGTGAGCACGTACCACCACGTGCAGCCCAGTCAAGGCGGCACGTCCCTTCCATGTGTACGTGGAGATGGATGGCAGTGGGTCATCCACTTTGACTTGTGGTAATTCTGAGAATTGGCAGCTCATGTTGAGCAAGAAGTTTCTATTCAAATGCATTCATTTATGCAGAAAGAAGAGGAGTTTATTGTGGCTCGTAGCTATTGTCGTCCTATCAACCTGAAAAAATCTCAAGGTAATTAAGTTATTAATTTGCATCCAACTACTACTGAAATCAACATGGTTACGCCGTACAGCATCAGCCAATTTCAATCAGTTTGCTATTGCAAAGGTTCGCGATTTCGACTCCTGACCAAATGACACCATTGTAGTTAGACTTGGGCTTTGTACAATAATAGAGTGAACAAGCGGAATTATTGATAGCCGGCAGCAATCAACTCACGTTTGGTGTCTCAAAAGCCAGGTTCTCATTTCTAATTAACACTGAAAGCCATTTAACTACTCTGCCAGATAAAGAGCTACAACTTCACTGTCACCTCCATACAAAAAATGATTGCGCCTAGGGGATCCGAGGCGGGGCCCGTGATGGTGTCATGGTAAAACGTCTGAAAGGCTACAGGCTCTATCCATGAAAGTAATATCACTGGAGTACGGACAAAGTGGACAAAGTCCCCACTTCCCGAAAATAAGTTTCAAACACTATTGCGATAAAGTTCAGGTACATTACAACACCTTGGGTCCTAGAAGAGATGCACGATCTCTCTCGGGATTTAAAATAGAGGAACTCGAAGTCCTTAATTAAAGATAATTACGATTCTACTAGTCGCAAATAAGTAGAATGTATCCGCAATGAAAATAAACGTGCTTCCCTCTTCTCTAATCTGTGCTTTTTTTCAAGTCAATCACGGATTTGAAACAAAGGCCTGAATCATAGTCATTAACGGAGGAATTTTTACCACCTCTCTTAAAAAGAGTGCTATTTTATGTCGCAGCAAACCCACTTTTGTTTTGATTGTGCGTTTAATCACTTGGTTCTTCGGTCCACTTTAGGGCGTACCCAAGAGCTGCAAAATAAAGATTAGGAGTTAATCGATTTTCAGAATCTAGTTTTGAGCATAAATATTTTGACAATAAAGCTTCCAAATACATATGAAGTACAACGGACAAGGAACTTGGTTCTGGTAATAATCACATTCAGAGAGATACTATCGGTCGCACACAACAGGCTGCTTTTGGTCAAAATAATTCAAATAGCGTGTTAAAAGGAACACCCCACCATGCTTGGTCTAAGTAACAAAACGAATCACCTACACTAATAAAAACTATGAAGGAGGGTTACAGGAGCCAAGCTTCAGCACCATACCTCGCACGACGACGCCAATCTGCTCTTCACTTCCTTCACGCACCTTACAAGAGCATCCATCTTCTGGTTTGCCCACCGGCCGACCATCTCATGGTTGAATAGCCTTACACTTAGTTCTAGCTTCCTTTAGGCGAGCTACCATTAACCATTCTCAATCAATAACACCACCGCCGACTCTAAACTCCCAAAAACCACGCTGCTTCATTCCTCGAAGACTAAACCAGGTGCGGATACAACTACTAAGTACCGACTACGAGTCAGACCACTGATACAACTTGAGTATGCAAATACAAACCACCGCGGAAAAAATCAGAACGAAGCTTCCTCCCTTCAATTTAGGGAAAGACAACAGAGACCCTCACCCTTCTGCTGCAACAATGCAAACTCGCGAAGCACCTAACGGGTAATTATATGACACAAGAAGCTAATCTGTCTGTGGCTCTGCCAAAGTGACGGACCCCTCCAAGCCGAAAGTATCCTTCAATTGCGCAAAAGAACCAGTAGGACACTACGTGGGAAAAGACATGCAACCTTGGTATTCGGTCAACATCAATTAAAAAATCAAGGTTGAGCACACCCCCCCAGCTTGATGATGAAACGGAAACGGGAAGCTAGTCCCATACTGTCTCTTCTATTTGGCAGCACCCAGAGGAAATCAATTTCGATAACTAAGTCACGTCCACTCAACGAGAAACACAACCGAGAATCCATGCATCCCTGTTAACTGGATGGAAGCTGTGGTCTACCGCCCACCTTCCAACAACAAAAAAAAGCATTAGCAACGAGTAAAATCGAAATACAAGCAAAATCATAGTTAAATCATCCACACCAGATGTTTTTACAGTTTCAATGAGAGGCTAGTAAGTATGAAGACAAGTAAATGTGGGAAGGATGAATTGTGAGGTCGAGATAGCAAGGAAAGAGTACCAGGAGACCTTAGGGTTGGCTTACTTTACCTGCCTTGTAATTCCTATCGATCACATCGCTTTGAAGAAACATATGAAGGCACTTTTCGCTTTGTACCAGTGGATGACCTGCAACCCTAAAGTGGTTTTACAACATTCATTAATGTCATTTTCGGCAAATTTCACATGCACATGATAGTGCATACCATCATCGCCATGGATTCTACTCCTCAAGGCATAAGAAAGTCAAACCAACCAGTAGCAAATACACGCTTCATATGAACATTTCCAGATTCCAAACCAGCAACAACGACGGGTATAGCAAAAGGCACTGTTCGGAGAAAAACCTACTTATTAATGAACTCCTCCAACCCCTTCCTCCTCGCTTCAATGAAGTCACTGTCAAAAAGTCCGTCATCAGTGCGGAACGGAATTTGCCTTTTCCATGCTTTACCAGGGAGTTTGGGAACAATAATCTAGAAGAGTTCAAAGGGAATGAACAACACGTTTGGGAAAAACCCACTTTACTTTCGCGATCTAATTCACCACGTAACCAGTCAAAATCCCGATACCGCCTACGAACACTCGACTCTGGCAAACGAAACACAGGGAGATTAGTCTACAACAAATTATTCACATTAATTACCCCACCTTCAGCTTTACTTCATAGTCAACATATCTCGACTTTGCATCACCATGAACTTGTGGGTTGCAAACATCAATTTCAAGGAAGTTTGCAGGTGGTGAATACGCATCCTCCAATGTTTGTTGCTTTGTCTCAAGCCTCTGAGTCGCAGACGCCATTTCCGAAAGCGAAAGAAGGCAGATTATCCATACGACTATAACCTTGGCTTTCGACCAATAATACACAAGGACGATAATGATAAGCAAAAATAAAAAACAGCACATAAAATGAACAAATTGCTTAGTAGTTAGCACAAAAGGCCAATGTTATGCACTCGAGTCATAATACCTACTAAAGTCGAAGGAGTTGCATAAAATTTACATCGCATCCAATTTAATTCAGCAGAAGGATGAAAGCTAAAATAAGTACAAGAATCGCCGAGTTAGAGCTTAGAAAAGCAATAATTATAATAAAGAATTCTAATGTTTTAACAATGTACTATGTACTTTTGTGTTAAAATTCCGGTGTCTAACCTTGGTCCAGCACCATGCTTGATTTACTTTTTCTTTTTTACTAAAAATGTTCAAGTGATACTTGCCTTTATAGCCGCATCTCTTAGGCAAGAAGTAGGTGAACTGCGCTAGGCTGCTGACATTGCTCAGAGGCCATGCTGCCAAGTAAAAGTACAAAACGGGGGGACCTAATTGTAATACTTTGTTTGTTCGAACTACCTTTTCAGGTCACTTGGGTGGCCATCTTGTTCTAGCCGGTTGGTCGGCCTCCGGGCCGTGCCAACAGCCCCCAAGCCCTCTGTTCCCGGAATATATATATTCTGCCCTAGTATTGCACCTTCTTTTACCTTAAGGGGAGCCTCGGGACGCTACACTAATTGCCAGCGTAGTTAAATGCAGAGGAAAAAAACCTGTTAAAGTGGTAAAATAGAAATAAAATTTTGCAAAACACATTGCAATAATGCGGATATGATTTTTCACGCACAAATATTTTTCAAACAGACGCAAGAAGCCTGGTCTGCACTTAAAGAAAAGGTTTCCATAAAATACCTGACTCAATTTTAAAAAGATGATCAATTAGGTATCAAGACCAGGGGTTGTTGTCACGGGCTTTGTGGTACTTTGTTTGTTCAAACTGCAGGTTTCGGATAATTGAGGAGTCAGATTGTACTAGCCGGCTGGCTGGCCCTTGGGCCGTACCAACAAACCCCAGTCCCTCTGTTTCTAGGATAACTGTATTCTACCCTAGTACTGTGCCTTTCTTCACCTTAAATGAAGTCTCAGGACACTACAAGCGTGGTATTCAAACAAACAAAAAATAAATAGACACTGACAAGCTAGTTGCATCAAAGTCTCAAAAAGTAATTTACTTCTTAATGAGCAATGTAACGCTGCGGTGGATTGCCGCATTTTTAATTAACACACCACCAAATGCAGCGCATGATTATGGATTTACCACCGCTTAATGCCATTATCAGCTAAGGTACATGCGATTTAAATAAAAAAGCACATTATAATGGCTGATTTCGAAGCCTCATCGGTGTTTTGCTCCATAAGCTATCGCATCTGGAGTGGTCTATGCTGTTTCCACGTCTGGTCTGAAAACCACCACGTGCTTGTACAAATTGTTTGGTGAGAAAAATGTCACTCAGGGTTCTCTGCGTTGAGGTCGTTGTGAGTCAATGACCCTCTAGCACTCGATGAGACTACACTGCCAATGATACAGCGTTTTGTGTCTACAACTGTCCTTCTCTTTGGCAGGTCCTTACAACACCCAACCATAGTTGCAGAATGCGATTTGTTACCATCACGTGGGTAGGTGAGAATGCAAGGTCCCTGGGCCGGCCCAATTGGCGAAGGGTTCATCCAACAGGGCGGACAGGACAGGCGTGGAATAAAGACGGAGAATGCATAGCCATCAGAGAGCTCCCCACAAACACTTTCAACCCTTGAAAGTCCCTCCACAAATACTCCAACTAAGGACACAATTGGAGAGCAACTAGGGCTACTCTTTCGTAGTACGTTCAGTGCGCTTGCATTGTAGGTGGCGGTGAGTTCGGTCCACACGAAGATGAGTCGCGCCACACACAAGTGAGCTGTGTCTGTGTGTGAGTGGAGCAGAGGGGATCCGAGGTGAGATAATGACACGGTGACATGGACTACTTTCAGTGTACCGATTCTTACCCTATCCTTTCAGCTATTTCAAGTAATGAAAGGAGTTTGTCACGGCGTCCCACCAATCTATTTGGACCCTCATAGAGTGGACCAGAGGGACATCGAACATCATCGACTCTGGCAAACACAAAGGGAGAAATAAAATGCCCACTTCAAATTGTGCTATAATTGCCTGCATTAAATACACTTTTCTGATTGCCATTGAGAAACCATACAATAGGTTTATACACAGAGTAAAAATCAAGACGCATTTATACATCATGGGGTAGATTTTGTAAATAAATTGCCTTTACGTCCTCGTTAATGTTCATCCTCCGGATAATAGCATTTGCCTCGGAAATACTCCGTCCGTCAATCAACTCCTCCACTTCGTTGTCGTACACAACTTCGTTGAAATTTATCACCAGCGTAACAGAAAGCAAGGTGAGGAGTGGAATGAGAAGCCACAATAGAGCCACCCTTCCAGGCATGTTTAGGTTGAGAGCATGTCAAGCACCATCATCTATTCGATTTCTCAAACTAGAAGTCATTTTTAATCTCTCCGTGATTGGTGCTTTGCATAGGACCATTCAGAACACTAGCAACAGGCGTTTTTCGTAATTGGATATAAAAACCAGCAAAACTTGTATCACTATCGTCCTATCAGTAAATTAAGGTCTGTTTGAATGGATGACCACGCAAAAAAAAAAACATTAGTTTTGGTGTTTAATAATGCCTAAGCCTAAGCACCGGAAAGGGGGAAAAATCTCAGCAATGCCGTAAGAAAACGGAAACTGAAACCCTAGATGAATTGTATCACAGGCGCCGAAATTTGACATCCGTCGTTCTAGAACATCAACTGCATTATGTCATAAAAGCGGAAGCATTAAGATGAATACTTAAAATTAGAAGAATAAGAAGAAGAAGAAGAAGAGGAGGAAATTGTACTTCAGTCTTGTAGGCACGGCAGAAGGGCCAGGAGTGTAGCTATAAAGCCGCTGTGGGACATCACAGTGCCTATTTAGGGATGACTCGGAGCGCCCTGGTGCAAATGCTTTCATCACCACTCACAGTCCTTTGTCATTAAAATGATCCAAAAAAAGATTATTTTGTCAGTCTTTTTAATCGGAAGCTGAAGACTACTCACTAGCTGTACATTTGACTGCGTTTGCCCTCTTCGGTGACAATTTATTTCCCTGCTAGGTATTCCTTGTGGTTGGAGATAGATGAGGCTAAACTAATCACCTTCGTGGAGACATTCAAAACCATCCTTTGCAATCAATCTGCACTAGTAGAACCTGCAACACAATGTATAGCTTGCAGTCTCTTGGGTGTAATCGGTTCTACCTTCACAAGGCGTTGGATGGTATGCGAGGATGATAGATGAGCGATAAGTCATATGATATTCTTAAGCACAATCTTTTACCACACTCATTCATTTCCTTTTTTGCCTTTTAAATTGCACACAATGTGAGAAGGTGGTTAATTTGTGTACCGCAGTCGCCTATTTAATTGGGCAATTATGATTGCGCTTTTTTTTTCCTCTAAAAGCTTTGTCAAGTTTGTGGTTATAGCCTTGACAGCAGGAGCGATGCGTCATAAACTGAGACCCTGAAAGCAGTTTAGTGGGTGTCAAAAGTAAATGCCAAAACAGACCTCTGTAAGGCATCTGAAGTGGCTATAAAGCATTCACATTCCTATATCCACATCAGAAGATGTGAAAAAACTTACGTGTCATGTACAGGAATTCATCTGCAACACACATAAACCGTTTTCCTCCTCCCTTCTCCCTCACATCCTGAAGTACCTCAGAGCGCACAACTCTCGTGGAGATTCGGCATCACCATGAGGCATGCGATCGCGACGTTGGCCTGCCTTGAAGAGGAGCCTTCTGTCGATTGGCACATCAGTTTCCCTCGTCCTTCCTTGTCTGATCCATTCATCATCAAAATCAGACAACTTATTTTAAAGCATCATTGTTCCGCCTCCACAGTTTCAAAACCGACTTCCGAGCTGTGCCAGGGAATCTCAAATGGGCAGGAAATAGTGGAGCACAAGGAAGCATTTCATGCTGGTAGATTAGTGCGCTAGCCTAGATACAAAGGAGCTTCTTGTGAGTTCAATCCAATCATTAGGGCAAGCTACAAAAAACTGCACCAAACCACTCACAACTTCCTTCATAATGAGTGTTTTCTCCAATGCACTACACTATAATTAAACCTTTAACAAGATTTTACATACCAATGAAGGTGAAACTTTTAGCAACAAGAATTTTTATTCCAAGGAATCTGTTTTGAGTAAAGTGTGCGCGTCTATCAGTTTCTTCCAGAATGATAATGAAAAAAGCGAACAAAAATAATTACGCGCTTATCTAGTTGAGTAAGTATTGCTTGCAATTGGGGAATCACTTAGATGTTTCCAAGTTTAATGGTTGTGGTATTTGCTGGAATTTAATGACATTGAAGTGAGAGGATTAAGTATACTTCAACAGAACGAGAGACTACCATGAAAGCACTACTCGTGGAAGTGGGATGCAAGCCGGTTTAATCGCAGCGCATGTGTCCATGCTACTCTGATCCAGAGGCTTTCAATCGAAGCTCCACGGCAGGCAATGGTTGCAGTGCATACGCCTACCCGACGGCGTTTGGTGGTGAAGGGCACAAAATCAAATCCCCACCAACAAATTCAACCAAATGTACTACGATGATGGGATGCTCAGATACCTAACAATAGGAATGGCAATGACATCAATTCTCTCAAGACTGTCATCAAGAGCTGCCTGTCAGTGGTGATCGCAAACTTGACGGCTCGCAGCCAATCCGTACGTCTGAAGTCAATCTTATGACGTGTGAACTACGCAATGCAAATACAACGCACAATTGTGGAACACAAGAGGCAAATTTATCCATAGCAACGGTAACTTAATTACCTTAAGATTTTTCCAGGTTGATAGGATGACAATGGCTACGAGGCACAATTAACTCCCCTTCTTTCTGCATAAATGAATGCATTTGAATAGAAACTTCTTGCTCAACATGAGCTGCCAATTCTCAAAATTACCACAAGTCAAAGTGGAAGACCCACTGCCATCCATCTCCACGTACACATGGAAGGGACGTGCCGCCTTGACTGGGCTGCACGTGGTGGTACGTGCTCCCCGTATCCCATTACCACCACTGGTACCCAGCACGTGCATGCTCTCAGGCAAAACCGCGTGCTGACGAACTGAACTTTCTGTCAACAATGGAAGTGTCTGAAGCAGGCTCGTGGATAGCTCCTCGCGGGTTTTATCAATGCAAGATTTTAAGCCAAGTGAGTCTGCTGATGGAGTCCTCATCCACTCAACTAGTGACAAATTTGAGTAGTGCAAGCGTTTCAATGAACATCCATCAACGACGACTGTAGGTACGCTACTCTGTGACCAGTCCACAGATCAACAGCTCATTCTTGTGAATCGTCAAGGCATACACTGCACCACTGCGGAAGAAGCCTAAACGTCGTCAACCTACGGCACAACACAAGAGGCGAATTTGTTTCCGGTAAGGATGAGCACACTCCAGTCGCTCACAAACATTTGCAATGTTGCGTAGTTAGTTCGGTGAGTGCCATGGAATGGTTCTGTTGTAGGGACAAATCCTTCCAAGCCGAAGGTGCCTTCCATGCAGAAACTTAACGCTGTCAGAATAAGTGTGCAAATGAACTGGTGGTAGACTGTATGAAAAACGAAGTGCACGTTCCATTTCGAGAAGTGTGTCAATTTTGCATCCATTTGAAACCCGAAGGCTCCCATTCCACCTGGGCTCTCCCAGAAGACGAGCAAGACATGCATTATCTCATTCGGTGTTTCTGATGATCTGGCCGAGGCAACTGACACCCGTCAAACTGCATTCATACAAAAGGAGAGAGTGGAGCATTAGCACTTCGAATAGCCCTTTAATGAAAAGTTGTGGCATTGTAGCGAGAGTTTCGAAAAAAGCATTCTTCCCAAAGTATGAAGCAGCAGAAAGAGAGAAGAGAACAGGTGGTGTCAACTCATCACATCATCGGTCGCCCAGTAAATGCCTCGTTCGATGAAAGCATTCCTTGACCTTCTTCATGGCCGCCTATTTACATTCACAATTGACGGTGCACTGAGGTTCGCCCATCATCCACTTGCAAATCCGTTCGCTGTCGTCTCCTCCCCTCGTCCCAATTTCAGCGGCTGCCAAACAGGTTGTGACTTGTCGTCAACCTGCGTGGTGGGTCTGTGAGCATCCTCAGGTATGCTCTCACTTGGTGTTTCACTTGCCATCACATCTACCGACAGCAATCGACTTCGTCCATCCACAATCGGCAACCAAGAATCGAGTGTTCTGCCTACTCTCTTATCATCCGCATTGCCGACAACCATAGGTGATTCATTTATCGACGAACCTTCCACCGTAATGTAACTAAGGTTTGTCGTGCTACGGTACCGTTGTGGGATCCTGAACTTTCCTTGCGGCATCGTCGTTGTTAGGGCACCCCCTAGATGTTCGAAGCTAGTGCATCGACCTTTTACAGATTCAGAGAGCCTAAAAGGGTGGTCAGGAGCTAGACATGATGTGGGTCTCTGGGGGCAGGAAATAGTCAGGGAAGCTGGACGAAGCCCACCACGGATGTCGTCGTTCTGGCACAGCCAACCACCTCGATGCGCACCTAATCCCTGTTCATTCAGGCCTCCTTCCTCACAATCAGCATGGTGATTGCGTGGTTTTGGTGTGGGTAGTGTAGCAGTGGAATTAAAGACATTGGGGAGCCCATCTACACGATGGCGAAAGGTGCGTGGTGGCATAGAATGGTTCTGTTGCAGTGACGAGTCCTTCTAAGCCGAAGGTATCTTCCATGCAGAAATTTAACGCCATTAGAATAAATCACTGGTAAACTATATGGTAAAAGAAGTGCACATTCTGTTCCAAGCGATTTGTTTGCCCCATGGCTTTTGCTAATTCAAAATTCATGGTTTAATATTGACTTCCGTTTATGCTTGGAGGCAAATAAGTTTTCTTTTTAAATTTGTCAATTTACTCACGATGAAAAAGAGTTCATCTTGAACCTCAAGATTTACATTGCAACTTTTCTCATGTGGCTTTGTAAAAAACAAAAATATCGTTTAAGGAAAGTGAACGAGAGTTTTAAGGTGAAGCAAAGCCAACGTATTTAATCAATTCACATCCTTTCCAAGAGCAGTACATTTCCATGTCTTTGATGAGCAGGTTTTTTAAAAAAGGAACAAAAGAAACATTATGTTTGCTAAGAGATCATCCTTCTCACAACTTGAAAATTTGCAAATTCTGGTGCGAAACAGGTAAGAAACACGAATTTATGCAATAGTTTTTGCAAGCAGATGGATAGCGATGACATTTCCATGACGAAAAATAGCCGCGTTGTGATTAGGCATTTTGTTGTGTCGTTGGATTGTGCATCACGTCCATTCAACAATTCAAGGGAAAACAAAGACAAAAGTACTTTTTTAAGAGGAGTGGCTTCCTTTTCTTCTATGCCTTTAGGGGTGAGCATTACTGAGGATGTTATTCCGGACGCTTATTATCGGTGAAGAGTTACCCACATGTAATGAGATTTTTTAGTGTTTTCCTTAAATGTCGATTGCCTTTTCAAGATTCGATTAATGTTGAAGTCCAGAAGTGGTGCTGACATCAGAACAACTGGAGTGATGTGTCGGGCCTAACTGGTCGGAGTGAATCTGTAGATTTAATGGGTGGCAGGCGGCAACAGTTGTAGAGGTGCTGGACGAGTGCCAATCGCCGATTTCGTGTGAACATTGCTCCTTGTCACTATTCACTGGCGAATACGTTGACTGTTTGGCCAGCTGAGTGTCCAAGCTGAAGGGATTCATTTTATTTCATTTCAATTGAGTCAAATAACAAAGAAAATATTCATTCTACTGCACACTTTTAAGTACCATCTATGTTGTCCTTCGATTGACATCTAAGGAAAAGCCTCCTACTAAGGTGGCAACATTAAAAAAGTCGGGGATAGGTATTCGGATGCAAGGCAAAAGATAACATTATTGACTCAAACTAACTTTGTCTTGGAGCCATGCCAATGACTGTTGTGTTCATTAGTGGAATGCATCTCAAAATCACTAATGCTTGACGTTTCTGCACAAGGTGAGCAGAGTTCGACTAAAAATATCAAATAAAAGAAAACCATAAGTAAGTACTGACAATGTCAAAGTAGTTTCATAGATAAATATACTGATGACAAATCGTCTATTTAGGTTTATGAAGATGTGGAATCACTAGTGTGCAAACAAAATACCTTTTTAACACAGATTCAAAGACTTACGCGGTGGCATAGCCTGTTCACTGCGAACGAGATGGTTTCGCAGTAGAAGAGCCGCTTTGCTATTTGACGATAGTCGTCCACTTGCCAGCATCGACCTGATTGCATTATTCGGTCGAAGGTAATGGCGTGGCTCCAAACCTTTCATTTCACCACGACCAAGGCCATTGTTTTCTACGGCAATTTTAAGTGGAGCTTTGGCCACGACTTGCACTGACGGCGGTGTTCTGGTTGATGCGCGTACCCGACTCATGATTTGGTCAATGCGCATGCGCCGTTCCTCTCGCTCTGCAGCGTTTGATGTTGCATTCGCCAGGACCGAGATGACCTCCGATTGTGGCTTCCTCATGGACTACAGATGAGTGGTAACTTAGTTACTAGACTTACAATATGTGCATACTTAGCTTAACTTTTTTCATGAAAGCAAAACATTATTTTCCATGCAGACCCCTATGTGTAATACTTCGTTTGTTCTGACGACCGGTTTCGGTCACTTGAATGGCCATGTGGCCCTTGCCGGGTTGACTGGCCTCCGGGCCATGCCAGCAGCCTAAGGGCCTCTGCCTGCAAAATATATACATGCTGCCCTAGTATTGCGTCTTCTTTTGCCTTTAAGGAAGTCTCGAACCGCTGCATTAGTGGCAGAGGAAAGCGGACCCGACCTTAATGCATTTCTAGCCCAGTCTATAGCGCTGATGACTGTAGCGGTGCGAAAGAAGTGCATGTGCTATGGATGGGAGAATCTCTAATATCCCATAACAGAAGGGCTGGGAACAACTTTTGCCTTTGGCATCTACCCCATCTCCGTGTTCCGCAAGAAAGCTGTTAACGCCCAAAGCAACACTGGCCGTGAACCATCCGGAAACGTTTCGTTGCGGAGATTTCCCTAGCATACCTGGTTAGAGAGAGCGGTGTTTTAACGTCTTCCTATGGACATACTGATAGTCGACGGAAGCCCTAACTCTAAATCTAGTTTCCAAACCGGACGGAACTCCAAGACCAGCCGAAGTGCCAAGAGGGACCAATGACGTGGTGGTCAAGCATTTCCTCAGTTAAGCTCGAATTTCGATTACTGACACGGTTAGCACTGATTGCGTTGTGATAGCTGACGCGGGTGATTTACCAAGGGGAGCGTGAGGAGTGACGCTTGAGAGAAGAGAGGGGCTATGTAACATTTTGGTTGTTCTGACTACCGGTTTCGATTTCGGTCACTTGAGTGGCCATATTTTCCTAGCCCGGGCTAGCTGGCCTCCGGCTCATGCCAGCAGTTCCCTTCCCTCTGTTTATTGAATATGTATTCTGCCCTAGTAGTATGCCTTCTTTTGCCTTCAAGAAAGCCTCCGAACGCTACACTAGGGTTGCTTGCAGTCGGAGAAAGCCCACGCTCCAATTTTCAAAAGTTCTCATTTCGTGGTTATTTTCACGGAGGGCGCAGGAATCACCCCTTGCTTACCCCATTCGGATTGGCTTAGATCACGCTAGCTCCACCTTAAGTTAACTAACGGTCATTTCAAGCCTATAACTGATCAGTTACTATAACTACGCTCGCCTCTACCTACCCAGTGGTGGAGGTCAGCATGTCAGCCGCTAGACTAGTGAATACACTTCACGCCTTCGTGTTGACTCACCCACGTCAATGACCAAAGACATCTGCTTGTCTAATTGGGGACCTTCATAGGATCCAGGATAGCCATGCGCAACAAAACTTCGGTTTGCAATGATTGAAGTCTCCAGTTTACAAAAGACAGACACTTTAATCTTCGCTATTTGTGGCTCCTGCACCTATCAATATCAGTTTGTTAATTATGCTATCCCCGGTAGAGGTCGGCCGGCATGTTTGTTTAGAACAGATGAGAAAGAACATTACAAGCAAATGACATTCAGTCATCTTTCTGAGAAATGCGTTTTTCAGTGATGACATTGTATATAGACATGTTTCTGCTCACTTAGTGAAAATTCCAAAATCGTGCCTCCAATTTTAACTGATTTTTTGACTTGGAAATAGATCTATTTTAAAAAGCTCAGTTGTCGTCACATTCTCAAAAAATACAGTCATACCATGACGATAATAAATGCACTATTCAAAAAATATACGGAATATGATGTGCACAACAGCTGAGTTGATTCAAAAACAAGATTCTTTTAATACATTTAACTTGATATTAACCGGGAGAAACTTTTGTACATAGATGTAGGCATCTGAGATGTTACTTTCTACATTGCTACTGAAATTTTATTGCAGAGTGGTAAACATTACAGAGGTTAGTTAAAAATTTAACAGATGCTGATAACAAGGATGCACTTACATCCGTATTGGCAGATAATGTCATCCTTTCAAGAGCATCATTCAATACTTCCTTGGAGGAGGTCACTGCATGTCTTAGAAGTCTCGTTCCATCAACCCCAGAATCCACGGTGTTGCGATCGAGCAAACATCGCCGACGTGATCGTCTACGTTCCGTATGGGTGGCAGAGGAGTGGTCAGCAAGACCGGCTAGCAACCCCGCCGCCTTATTCACCGCCCCCTCTTTTGCCGAGGCCGCAAAGGCATCCATTGCTTCAGCCTTGAGCTCGGCCACAGCGAGGTTGATCGCCTCGTTCACAGTGGCTCGTGCCATTGCTTCGAGTAGGCTGTTTTTCTCCTTCTCGCGTTTGCTGAAAAGCAATCCGAAGAGTAGAACATGTCTGACAATTATAATCAATCATTTCAGGTAAACTTGTCCATGATGAAGTTGTATTGTGATGCAGGAGGTATCGCGATAAGATGAGTGCTAAAGAGCCTGATGCCCATCGTGGATCAGTCCAATCCAGACACGGATGAGCAAAATGGGAAGGTGGGAAACATCCCTAATTCGTGACAATAGAAAACAGTGGAGTTGATGCTTTTTGCGAAAGAACGCGCAATATCAAAACCTGAGGATAGTAGTTCACACGGGGTCCTTTAAGCACAGTGGTTACAACAATAAGACGCCTAGTCATTCAAAGGCAGGCGGCTAATTCATGTTTTGAGCGTCTTAAGACGGCCGTGCCTCTACAAACCAGTGTCGATCTCTGTTGCAGTTGTTCCATTTCCTACTTAAGCCTAAAGTTCAATCCCCATTCAACGCACAACCTACAATACAAAGTGGTACAAGAACCGAGAACAAGGATTTTCAGAATGCTGGAGAATACTATGGAACATGAGAGCTTAGCTTTTCGGTGTAGTGAAGTGAATCGAGCAATGATAGCTTAGTAGTATACTTCGGCTTTTCAATGGCAAAGTGAGCATTTAAATGCATACGCCAAACCAGTCCCCAGACCTTAAGAAATGGATTGGCCCCAGCAATGATGGCATTATTAACGGACTTACCGCAAAAGTCTACTGCGAATGTACAGTGACGTTAAACACAACTGTTTTGGTGGAGTATTAAATTCCCCATAATGAGTTGAGGTTTGAAGATGTAAGAAAGGCGGATAGAGGACGTAACAAAATCGCAGCATGTTTAAGTGATTAGTGGTTCGAAGACTATTAAGTTGCCAAAATCGAAAAAAACGCGTAGAGGCTGGATGGGTATGGGTACTTCGGTGGTATTAAATAAATCATGGATAATGTGTGACCCCATAACGCCACAGAGCATCCAAACAGAATGAGCATTTGAAATTGCATGCTAAAATGTACGTCTTCCATGACAGCCTAATGCCTAAAGACACGTTCATCATCATTCTGACCTATCATTAAGTGTCAGTCATGGCTTATACAAGGGTCGTCAGTGTAGTAGGAGTTTGGAAACAAAGAAAAATATCTTTCGGCGATATATTTATTAAAAAGCTAGCAACAGGAAAGCGTTAGCATTCTTTAAAAACCAAGACAGCAGAAATTCACCAATAAGCCTAGTAGATGACTGCGCTGCAGAAAAGAAGTGCTTAGAAGTCTGTATCTTACCCGAGGAGTACTTCATGGGAGTTTCATTCTATAAAGTACAATTCCTATTAAAAGCAACTAGTATGCCGAATTTACATAGTACAGAAAAGTGGTTATTTCAACGCTCCACCGTTCCAAAGCATAAACATAAGGTGGGTTATTTACCAAAAAGTACCACCTTAAAATGAAAAGCTTATCGGTCTATCAACTTGTCTAATCGAATTATCACTGCTTGTCAACAAAACATAATATCATTTTATAGTTGATGCACATCATAATGGCTGATTTCGAAGCCTCATCGGTGTTTTGCTCCATGAGCTATCGCATTTGGAGTGGTCTATGCTGTTTCCACGTCTGGTCTGAAAACCACCACGTGCTTGTACAAATTGTTTGGTGAGAAGAATGTCATTCAGGGTTCTCTGCGTTGAGGTCGTTGTGAGCCAATAACCCTCTAGCACTCGATGAGACTACACTGCCAATGATACAGCGTTTTGTGTCTACAACTGTCCTTCTCTTTGGCAGGTCCTTACAACACCCAACCATAGTTGCAGAATGCGATTTGTTACCATCACGTGGGTAGGTGAGAATGCAAGGTCCCTGGGCCGGCCCAATTGGCGAAGGGTTCATCCAACAGGGCGGACAGGACAGGCGTGGAATAAAGACGGAGAATGCATAGGCATCAGAGAGCTCCTCATAGAGACTTTCAACCAAAATATTTCCCATTTACGATTTGATATAGTACAAGTAGAAAGGCTCTCCCTTCTAGAAAACCTAATTTATGTGCTTTACCTGGGCTTGTAGTCTGATAGTCCCTCATGCTGGTAAAAATTTGTTCATATTTTTCACCTGGACGAAAGTGCATGTAAGATAATCTCATCTCTTCCAATAAACGCAACACCATTCTCAAATGGACTACATAAAATTCATTTTAAAAAATCGAAAAACACTGCAGGAAGTTATCAAAAGGGCATAGACAGGACTCATGCAAATTACTGATTCACATGAGTGATGCTTCAAAATGGTGTCCCTTCAATGTTCTCTGTCCAAAAATTAATGCTCCCTGTTTCACGTTTCCAGAATGAATACCAACGAAGTGCAAACACCCAAAAAGCATTTAAAAAGTTTGATGACATACTGGTTTGCTTCACGCACTGGAAAACTTAGAAGAGAAAACATTTTGTTTGATGAGAACAGTACCAGATTACTTGGGCTGGAGCATTTTTAAAGGACATATTATCAACAGTTAGATTTTGTTTTTAAAGAAAAATTAAAATTTTAAGATCTCCTACTTAGATAATTATGCTTATGCGACGAAAAAACTGAAAAATTGAACAAAACGAGAAAAAAACACACTAATATGATCTTCCAACAATCATGAACCATAAAAAATTTCAATAAGCCAAAGTGGTCCAAACACGCATGCGTAAAGCGGCTGGTTCCACAGAAAACACTTCACTAAGATGCAATTTTTGGCCCAATCACCTATGACCTAAGCAAAGTCTCGATTCGAGCTCGAACAAAGTGCCCAATCAGTTGTCCCATCACGACCCAGCATCCGGTAAGTTGCTGTTATTTTTTAACAAACTTCACATGTAATACATCAAGCAATGGAATGAACGAGCATTAACAGAGGTAGAAGAGTGACTAGAACAAAAAAGAAGCAAAATCGCTTAATACATGGAGCACTTTGTGATCACAACAGCACTCACAGCCTGGCCGCTTCCTCCTCCTCCGTCGCTCTCCTCTCTCGAGCAAATTGTCGGTGTTCGTTGAGGCGCGCTCGATAGACCTGTGCCGCTACTTCCGCGGGCTCGCAGCCAGCGCGTGTGCAGGTGGAAGATTTGGCTGCAACTCCGCATCGTTGTTTCGCCATTGCCTGGGGTATTGATGAGGTACCTGAGATCGGAGCAGCCTTCGGGAGCTGCAAGGTCAAAGCCTTCGACCGGGGGGTAGGAGTTGGTGGAATTCTTGAGCGATTTTTGGATATTCTGGGGCTGATAGGCTGTATGGCAGAAAAAACATGTTTATTTTAATAATAAGCAAACTGTTATGTTGACCTGTTTTCTAACGGTGAATGAAGACGCAGTTCGATCGAGAGCGAGAAGTCAGTTAGCTTCCGATTGAATGCTTCCATGAGAGGCGCAAATACGATTATTTTCCTACTGTTTGCACGGTCAGCATAAGTACTTCGGATGCCTCAAGGCAGGCAATTCCATTCTATTACAGAAAGTAGCGCTGTATTTACAATGCGAGATTATTGCCATTTATTTTTAAATCCAAGTGGTTTGGCCTTTGTGAAAGCGGGTACAACATTTGGTACTTTATAGACGCAAATGATCTTACTATCCCAGTCCATTTTCGATTGGCCTTAAGGGTTCATTGTTCGTATAGAAATCGCCGCTTGAAAAAAAAGCATAAATCACCCAACTTTTCCATGTGAGCTAAAAGAAGATTGTGAAACAGAATGATATTGAATTAGGTTCTAAATAGTTTAAAGTGGATATCAAAATTAACTGGAGTTTTGACCTCCACAATGAATGCAATGAGCTACCACCCTTCCCTAACGATTGAGATAAAGCTACAAGGGACGTTCCAGCCATTCAATGACTTTTAATGTTCACATTTTAAAAATAGAAAAATTGTGGTGACACCGACCACAGCAGCAAGCCTATTCCATCGCCACTAATGGAAGCTCGCATTGAGTCAATTCAGACAACACTGATCAAGGCAGGCGAGAACAGTGATAGCGCGTGAAGAGAACAGAGTATGGAGACATACAGATCTTCTTTTCATAGAAGGCACACAGTCTGAAGGCGTGTTTTTTGGGTCTATCGAAGTCTAAACACTCTGCGGTAATTGTGCTGGCTCTTAGCTATATCCTTAAAGAATGATCGTGTTAGCTACACTTCCAAGTTCCCAGCCTTGACTATTTATTCCTGTGGAAAGCCTGAGCGTCAGTGTTTGATCGACTGGTAACCTGGTATGTGATAAAATTGGACAAGAAATCAGCCTTCTTTAAAAAGGACGAACAAAAAACATTCATTATCATAAAAAAATTTGCTTTTGGATGCTAAACAAGCTTTCCACTTTTGAACAAATGGCATGGCGGATCGAGAGCACTAGACCGATGTTTCCCATACACTAGTTGGCCGCAAGAAGTTTGCGTGACAATCATTCCTTTCTTTTACAAACTAAGAACCTCGAATTGCTTTGAAAGCCTTGACGATTATAAACTAGCTTGCGTAATAAGCGCTATTTGACATTTTGGACGGAGTATCAGGCGGTGTTGATCCTCTTTTTGGGACGCATGAAAGGAACACTAGTGTTTGTAGAGGCTAGGATATTATAACCCAGAAAGGAAACTACCATAACTTGGTCTTACCATCGACAAACTCCTTAGCCGGCATTCCAAAAATGAAGAAAAAGTGCCGGTTTGATTTCAATTTGTCAATTATAAGAGTTAATGTGCTACTTTGAGTAGGCGCAAGAACCTTCAAGTTAATAGCTTTAGGAGAAAACCGATGCTGTTCTCAAAAAAAGCTCCAAATATTTTTTCTTTTAAATAAACATAATTGCATAAATTTGTACCAATTGTAGCAATTTTAATAGGAAGAATTGCATAGGGAAGCTGATACAGCGGTTGATAATGAGGGGATCTCGAATATCGTGGTCACAGCATTAAATTTCAAGCTTGGCATTCGTTAATGGCGTGTGCTACGCAGATTGACCTCCCATTGTGATTTCGCTTTTGCTTATGCATTTCCACGATAATGTGGCACAAGTATTTTTAATTAATAGCAAGGATACAGCCCGAGCATCCACGAGTAGAGAGATACAACACGGAAGTTGAATGCTCTGCTACCGCAAATTAGTATTGTTTAAAGATGATGAACAGAGAAATTGGACAAGATTCTTCTTTTCCTGCTGCTTGAAACAAAAACGACATTCATTGAACTCAGAGTTACAGATTTACTAATGCCAAGATATGGAGTAGTCAAATGAAGTGGTGGTGTTTTGCCTGGAGATGCAAAAAGGCAGCAAAAGGCTGGACGCGACACAGTCGGCTGCAAATTCCACCCATAAAGCACAATGTCTCCGTAAACAAAAAAACCAACTCAGCTCTCTATTTAATTTCCCATGCGATTGTTCGGTGTTCATTTCAAAAGGCGGTGATATCACCTAGGGTAACATGAATTAGGTAGATTAAGAGGGTGAAGCTGAAAAGGAGACACAATTTTTGTCCTTCCCACCTCCTACCTTAAGATGCAAAATTTGGCACGGATAAGTTTGAGGTGATACGAGGACTTGTATTGTCTTATGGGGACAAGATTGAATCCCATTCAGTTGACTACAGCTGACTGTTCTGCTTCAAAATTTCCTTATTGGGTAGAAAGACCTCAGGTGCGGTTGCCGGGTCTTTATCAAGTAAATCATCATTAGTAAGTAGTGTCATCTACAGTCTACCATGTGCATCCATAAAGCTACAATGGCTTTTGAAAATTGAAGACTGTGCGCCTTTGAAAATTGGGGTGGTTAATGGGAAGTGGGTGCGAGTACCAATGGTACACTCATCCACTTGGCGAACACATGAGTGGAATGCAAAAACAATTTCACAATTGACAATAAAAAAGTGTACGGTGCATTTTCATAGGAGAGCTTGACACATTAGCAGCCTTATGAAGTGCCAGTGCGCGTTAATAAGGTCTATTCGCTCAGCTTCCACACTTTGTCTTTCCTCCTGATGTGGACACAAACGTACTTTTTTGTCACTCGCATTAAACATAGAGTCTGAGCTTACTATTTTAATTGTGAATTATAGTGTCAAAAAATGACGAGTACTAACGCATGTTCAAGAAAAGAAGGTTGTTTTGACTAATGTACCAGGCTTTGAGTAATTTATAACCGAAATCGAAATGTTTGAGGCGGCTCTTGATGAACCAATTTCACGAGGAGCTCCTTGAGTCCTGGCACTTGGTCAAACTTGTCTCTTAAATCAGGCAGGATTAAATTGCATCAGTTTCCTTCGGCTGAAGTCTCATGCACGATGGCTGAATGTAGAAGTTAAATAGTACCCGTAAGTGTTTACGTATTGCAAGCTCCTCCATATCACAGATACCTACTCCCTTAGTAAAGTCCACATTTTAGAAGGATACAAGTCAGTGTCATCAAGCGTCTTGAGGTTTAGCTTAATACCACGTCTTCAGACCGGGCCAATCCTGCACCTATTTGACTGTTTTGTGCTTAACAAATTGATCTGCAACACTGGTTTGGTGGAGCCTCTCCCCTGAGTTGAAGAACTCATGCAACATAATGTGGTTCTAGTTGCCAACAATTAACGAAAAATGGATTTCAACATAAGCTTTTCCACTTAAATTGAAACATTCAATCCTATTCAAGTCATCCAAATCACTGCATTACTGCGTGTTCTCAATCATTGCATTTTGCGCAGTTAGGGACTGCCGCGATAGTATTGGCGGTGAAAACGTGTCAGGAGTCTCTTCCATTGACCAGACGCGTAATACGACCGGCCGATGGTCGTAGTTTTGAGGTAAAAATGCTTTTTGTAATCAAGGTAACTTGTCATGTTTGGAAGAGGATTTGAGAATTTCAGCCCTTACAAAAGGCAATGCATTACTTGGAGAAATTGGTCCAAAGCTACTTTTTTCCTTCTTATAGACGTTTAGATCCCTCTACGCAGCATTCTCGAAAGTAAGTTGGCTCAACTTTTTTTTCGGTGCCTGGTATGACTTTTTCATTCAAGCCTTAGTCTTCCTAAGGAAACGATGTTAATGGCTAGCGGGGATATGTCCGAGCTTTGAGTAGGTAAAATGGTGCCGTTTAATGTAACCCAAGATGAGCTATCGATGGTATAATTCGTTGACAAAAGCTGTTTGCAGGAGGTTTAACAGTTGATTCAATGGAACAACCGGGATTTTCTACATCAGTATTAAGGTGAAAGAAAGCCACCTTAACTGCTCATAATTGATAAGAATTGACACAAACTCCATGAGTGGAAATTTAACGGGGTTCAGAAAATCAAAATGACACCAATACTTTAAAGCCTTCGATTTCAGTGCAATCTGTTATGTGTTAATTGTAACAGTTCATCCTTTACAAAAAACGCTCTTACCTGCAGTTGTTTCGGTGCATGTTTTGTTTGCAGACTACCTAAAAAAAGTACGTAAAAACAAGGATTACATACATGTATGCAATGAATCTGAACCAAAAAAGGACGAAACAAGCCTCCCAAAGGACTGACACCATTTACATTTGCAAAGGATCATATTAACGGATGAACTGACCTAGGTCTTGACCTTAGGTGAGAGTGGGTTGTTGGAATAATAAATTTGCTTATCGTTGACTTCATTGGGATAACTTAAAAAGGGGATTCCAATTACACATAATATTAAAGCAGTTGACAGAGGGGTAAGTGGAATTGCAAAGAGCTCACTATTTGAACTTTTCGGTGCTGTAGCAAAACTTCGATTTGAATTGGTGGAGCTCTTAGGAATTGCACTTCCTGATTGTCTTCTCTTTGAAGGAGTAGAGTTGATATTTCTATCTTTAGGGGGTTTATTCGACCCTGACTGAGTGGAAGCAAATTTCGCATCAGCGTTCGTCATTAATCTTCCTTGCGATTCTACAGTGAATGAGGTGGAGAGTTTGGAGATCGCTGCGTGCCGAAACCCTCCCCTACCACTGCAGCTTTCGGTCTTTCGAATGACAGCTAACTGCTGCATTGGCGACGGACAGACATCGCGACGAGTGCAGCTGCCAAAACCAAATGGACAATAGCGCGGATCGGAGGGATCCAGCTCGGAAGCGAAGCCGCAAACTGAGACCTTGGGCTTTGGATTTCGAAGGGAACGCAGACGGTGTGAATGGTCACCTGTTTCTGTGATTGTTGCAGTGCTTGTGATACGTCGAATGAGGTACTCCTTCCTTTCCTATCAAGAAATTGACCAGTTGGTAGGAAACATGGACAATCTCACGCAAGATCAATTAGCGCAATCAGTCAACCGTCTTCTGGAGGGCGTTTGTTGATGAAACGCGAAATCAGTTTTACTTTCAAAAAACTTCGACTAAAGATGCATGCAATACCAAAAGAGGACTTTTAAACGTGATTCTATTATAATGTTTTTAAGTCAGGCCTGTTAATTTTAATGTGATTCGAGAAAGAAAGTGGGTCTCATATGAAATTGTGCAACTTCGAATTCAGTAGAGAATACGTCCTTGCACATAACATAATTCATTTCCTTTCAAAAAGACTCCAACGCAGGCACATTCCAGCTGTTTCCATCGTTTTAATGATAATCGAAAATCGATTTTTTAACAGGGACGGATCGATAAACTCTTATAAGACGTACAAGCGTTACCACTGTGGTGACTTCCAAAACATGTGGCTCACTTTGCGGGAATGCAAACTATAATAACTCACTGCATTTAAAATAGCATTTTAAGCCTCCAAAAGGGGCCTTAAAAAACCAAACTTCTTAAGTCCAACGTTAAATGGCCTTATTTCACAAATTTTAAGGTTTTACTTTTATTAAAAAAGCCACAAAAGAATAAACAACACAGGTCTCACACAAATCTCCCGGTAAACATACAAAGAAACCATCAATTACACGGAAGTAGAATTTGAGGCCAATTTTTTGTAGCCTTCAGATTTACAATCGTTTTATCAGATCATGTTGTTTACAGAAGAAATCACAAAAGCAAGAGGGGAAAGTAAAAATCAAAGCTAATTGTTTCTGCCACAAACGCTTCAAAGCTAAATTAAACGAAATCTAGTGGAATGGTGCGACTGTACATTAAATTTTTGAATCTAATTAAATCAAGGTGGTTTCCTTTGGGGAAACAAAGAAATGTCTGGAAAAAACTACAACCCAATTACCATATATTTTTGAGCAAAATAAACACCACAAAGAGCGTTCTCCTATTTGTTAGCTTCGCATTTGAAAGCGATTCGCAATTTTCTCAGATCGAGAGAATGGTTGATAAAATGTTTGCAACCTTATAAAGTAATTAACCTCTTCAAGAAGTTTTCGACGCGCGACGACCCTGGCGTGTCGCTCCTCTTCACGGTTGCGCAGCTCCAAACTTCGCGCCGCACGCAGACTGTGCGCGCGTTGACGAGCGGCCTCGAGGGCCGCCTCGGAGGCCTCAAGAATAGCGCGCCGCGCGCGCCTGCGCTCCACCTCGAGCGCCTCCGCTCGCGCCCGCCGCTCCGCCACAGTGTGAGCGACAAGGTGATTTCCATCCTTAACCCTT